>BQNB010082120.1:2528-29421 GCA_026074375.1 Tanacetum coccineum | reverse complement strand
GGTATACTACGTTGAGGGACTTGGACATAACTTATTTTCTGTTGGCCAATTTTGTGATGCGGATCTTGAAGTTGCATTTAGGAAAAACACTTGTTTTATTTGAAATTTGGAAGGTGTTGATCTACTTTCAGGATCCCGAGACATAAATTTGTACACAATTTCTCTTGATGACTTGCTTAAATCATCTCCGATCTGTCTTCTATCCAAAGCATCAAAGACTAAGAGCTGGTAATGGCACCATCGATTATCTCATCTCAACTTCGGTACTTTGAACAAGCTAGCTAAAGACGGTCTTGCACAAGGAATTCCTAGGCTTAAAATTTAGAAAGATCATTTGTGTTCTGCATGTGCATTCGGGAAAAACAGAAAATCCTCTCATCAACCCAAAGCTGAAGACACTAACCAAGAGAAACTATATCTTTTGCATATGGATTTGTGTGGCCCGATGCGTGTGGCTAGTATTAACGGGAGAAGGTATATCATAGTGATAGTCGATAATTACTCAAGATTTACCTGGGTCAGATTTTTAAAGACAAAAGATAAAGCTCCTGCGGCCATCATCAAATGTATTAAAAACATTCAAGTTTGTTTGAAAGACACAGTCCGGAATGTTTGAATAGATAATGGAACCGAATTTGTCAATCAGACACTTCGTGAATGGTATGAAAATGTTGGCATCACGCATCAAACTTCTGTAGCTCGCATTCCTCAGCAGAACAGTATTGTCGAAAGGCGAAATCGGACTCTTGTAGAAGCTGCTCGAACTATGCTGATATTTTCTAAAGCTCCATTATTTCTCTTAGCCAAAGCTATCAGTATTGCTTGTTACACCCAAAACCGTTCTTTGATACACCTCTGATACGACAAAACTCCATACGAGCTTATGCAAGACAAGAAACCGAACTTATCATTCTTTCATGTCTTTGGTTCACTTTGCTATCCTACCAATGACAATGAGGATCTGGGTAAATTTGATGCAAAAGCAGACATTGGGATTTTCGTTGGTTACGTGCCTGCAAAGAAAGCGTTCAGAATCTACAACAGAAGGACCCGGATAATTACTGAAAAAATTCATGTAACTTTCGATGAGCTAACAGCAATGGCTTTTGAACAATTCAGTTCAGGACCCGGGTTTCAAGGAATGACTCCTGCTACATCTTGTACAAGACTCAGTTCAAATCATGTTTCTCAACAACCTTGCTTGCCACCAATAAGAGATGATTTGGATCGTTTGTTTCAACCAATGTTCGATGAATACTTTAATCCTCCACCAATTGCTGTCTCTCCAGTTCAAGAAGTTGCTGCTCCAAGAGCTGAAGTATTAGCTGATTCTCCTGTGTCAACTTCCATTGACTAAGATGCTCCATAAACAAGTATTCACTCATCACAAGAACATGAACATTCTCCAATCATTTCTTAAGGTTTTGAAGATTCACCAAAAACACCAACATTTCATGATGATCCACTTAATGAATCTCCTCAGGAAGACTCAACTTCTCAAGGATCATCATCTAATGTGAGACAACTCCACACTCTATTGGAACACCTTGGTAGATGGACTAAGGATCATCCTATAGAAAACATGACCGGTGATCCTTCTCGCTCTGTATCTACAAGGAAGCAACTTAAAACTGATGCCATGTGGTGTTATTTTGATGCCTTCCTTACTTCAGTAGAACCCAAGAACTTCAAACAAGCAATGACCGAACCGTCATGGATCGATGCAATGCAAGAAGAAATTCATGAATTTGAAAGACTTGAAGTTTGGGAATTGGTGTCGTGTCCAGATAACGTGTTCTTGATCAAACTCAAATGGATTTATAAGATCAAAACAGATGAATCTGGTAGGGTACTAAAGAATAAGGCTCGACTAGTTACTTTAGGATTCAGACAAGAAGAGGGTATCGATTTCAAAGAATCATTTGCACCAGTTGCTAGAATAGAGGCTATTCGTATCTTCGTAGCAAATGCCGCTCACAAGAATATGACAATCTACCAAATGGACGTTAAAAAGGCTTTCTTGAATGGCAAGCTCAAAGAAGAGGTTTATGTTTCTCAACCAGAAGGATTTGTTGATCAGGACAACCCATCGCGTGTGTACAAGCTCAAAAAGGCTCTTTACGGTATAAAACAAGCACCCCGTACATGGTATGATATGTTGTCAAGCTTTCTCATCTCTCAAAAATTCTCTAAAGGTGCAGTTGATCCAACACTCTTCATACGGCATGCTGGAAACGACATATTACTAGTACAAATTTATGTTGACGATATAATATTTGCATCAACTAATACTGCCATGTGTGATGAGTTTGCTAATCAGATGACCAATAAGTTCAAGATGTCGATGATGGGGTAAATGTCATTCTTTTTAGGATTACAAATATCTCAAAGACCTAGAGGCATCTTTATAAACCAATCTAAATATGCTTATGAAATTATTAAAAAATATGGTTTGCATTCTAATGATTCTGTCGACACACCCATGATTGAAAACAAGAAACTGGATGAAGATCTAAAGGGGAAACCAGTCGATGCTACACTTTACCGTGGCATGATTAGATCCTTAATGTATCTTACATCTAGTAGACCTGACCTTAACTATGCTGTCTGCTTATGTGCTCGGTATCAGGCTAAGCCTACCAAAAAGCACTTACAAGCGGTGAAACGGATCTTTCAATACCTTAACGGAACCATTCACATGGGTTTATGGTACTCAAAGGATACCGATATGTCACTCACAACTTATGCAGATGCCGATCATGCGGGGTGTCAGGACACTAGACGTAGTACATCGGGAAGCGCTCAGTTCTTAGGTGTTAAACTTGTTAGCTGGTCGTCAAAGAAACAAAAGAGCACTGCTATCTCAAGTACAGAGGCTGAATATATTGCCTTGTCTGGATGTTGCTCCCAAATCCTATGGATGCGTTCATAACTAACATACTATGGTTTTAAACTTAATAAGATTCCTCTGTACTGTGACAACAAGAGCTAAGCACATCGATATTCACTACCATTTCATAAAGGAACAAGTGGAGAATGGAATCGTGGAGCTATACTTTGTTCGGACTGAATACCAACTGGCTGACATCTTTACTAAACCGTTGCCTCGAGAGAGATTTAACTTCTTAATTGATAAGCTTGGTATGAAAAGCATGTCTTCAGAAACGTTGAAACGTCTGGCAGAGGAAACGGACGAGTGATGGTGGTAACTCATATCCTGTATATATGTATATATGAAAACATAAAAAATCCAAAAAGATTTTCCTTTTATAAAATTTTACAAAAACAAAAGAAAAATTAAAAAATCAGAAAAATATAAAAATATGTATCTCTGGCATGTCTTCTGAAAATCGATAACATTTACGACCTTAGAAATGTCATTCAATAATGATACGAGGCTGTAAATGAAGTTCGAGCAGAAGTTTCAAAAGCTTTCAAAACATGCCAAAATGGCTTGCTATTATTTCAGATAGCAACCCGGTCATCATCTTAAAGGCAAGTATTCCGTCAAAAAGGAGACTTGACCTCTCAACGGGAATTTATTCTCGGGCATGGTCTACTTTATGACCATGCAAAGGCTTGTGATTACTTTGCATCACAACCCGTGCTTCTTATAATCCATAAGTGTACGTGTCAGTGCGCTTATGTGTCAAAATAAGAGAAATCTTATTTTCTTAGGTGTTGATTTTTAAAATATACATTAATCATCTTTCAGATTCAACATATCATCATTTTCTAAGACAATTTTGAACCATCAAATAACGACTACAACTCTTTCAATACAAAACATGTCATTATTTGAGGGGGAGAAACTGTCTAAATCATCTTCTTCATAATTAATCTTGTGAAAATCGGAAAGGTTTTAATCATATCGGGTGAATAATTAAAGGGGAGTTGATAAATTTCAACTAAATCAGGCTTTATGTGTTATATGTTTATTCTTGTTGGGGTATTAATACAAAATGTAAATTTGTTTCTTGATGTCTAAACTTTAAGGACTCTTAGGCCTGCATTTGATAAATTTAAGATTTGGGTCAAGTTCATGTCAATTGCATCAGCATAGTTAAAAAGTCTAAAAGCCATTTTCAAGCTGAAAAATCAGCAAGTAAAAGTAGTTATTAGCTTCTGAAATTTAGTATGCTAGTAGATTGTAGGCTAGATTTCATCTGTTTGAGCTTATTATAGTATAACTTGCTTATTTTTCCATCTGTTTTTAAGCTAAAAATTAGTATTTTGTCTTTTCAAAACAAAAAGTAAACTCAGTACATACTGAGTATATAAGCAGTTTTCAATCAGCTTTTTCTTTGAGCATTTATTTCAAATAGTTTTCTGAAAAGCTGTTTAAATTACTAGAGGTCAAGCTATAGGGTGGTATAAGCTATATATTCCATAAGGATCTATTTTTCTGTCTTAAAAATAAGCTCAAAAAGCCTAGTTTGGACTGTTTGGTTGCCATTTTTGTCCCAAGTACTTATTTGAATTTTCAGCTTATGGCTTGTTTTCTTTTGATTAATTCCGGCTTATATTTGTTCATTAGGTTAGTTTTCAGTAGTTTGTAGCTTATGTTGTTCAGATTAGGGCTTAATCAATTTCTTTAGTTGCCTTAGTTAAAGTAAAAAAAGCAAATAAGTCCTTTTAGTATAATCTGTCAAGTTTTTAGCTGATTTCTCTTCTTATATATTAGTTTTTTTACAAAAAGTTGCTTTTACAAATTTTGCTTATTTAGAGCTATTTTACAACTTTATTTTTAAAAGTTTTTGCAAAAATAAAAAAAGGGAAGAGGGGAAATCCAGGGTGAGCAAGGCTCGAACCCTGGACCTCTACCCTCCTCAACCTTTTTAACGCCTCAACACCACACTCACAAACCAACGTGCCCTTGGGACTTTTCTGTCCTAAGGTGCACACAAATTCCTTTTAACCCTTTTTTGAGCTCTTTTAGAATAAGCACTTCGTGTGCTGTTTAGCTTTTTCCCGGCTTATTAAGTTTAGCTTTTTAGGTTTCTATAATTTTCCTGCATTGTTTATTACCTTAGCTACTTTCAGTAATTTTCTTAAATTTTTAATTCAAAGTTTGGTATTTTTAATCAATTATTTTTTGTTAAAACCTTTAAAAAATCATAAAAATTAGAAAATTAATCAAAAAAATAAAATTCTTTTTTTACAAAATGTTCTTTTATCATATTTTAGGCTTAAGATTTAAATTTACTTTCGTAGGATTAAAATTTAAGAATTTCATTTTTCAAAGAACGGGATTTGATCCCCGTTCTTATTTTCTTCGTTTTTAACTTTAAGCACTTTCGGTTTAGGATTTCTTTAGCTTTTTCTTACAAGTTAGTAATTAGGATTAGGAAAAGTTTAGAAAAATCATTTTAGGTTTAATTTTTGATAATCCGAGTTTTAATTTTCGCGTTTTCTTTCATGTTTAATCATCGTTGCTTGCTTACTTGTTTTCATGCATTTATTTACTTGTTATTTTTATTTAGTAGGACTTAGAAAACCAAATAAAAAATCTTTGAAACCATTCAAAACGTGCGATCACGGACGTTACCGATTTTCAATTCACGCTTCATCGAGGGAAAACGACCCGGGAGGTTTTTGAGGCTACTTTGGTTAAAAGTTCGTTTCTAAAACCCGACGGAAAATACTTACTATACTATTATTTGATAAAATCCTTATATACTTATATATTATATAGAGTGTGTTCGGATGGGATCAAATTTTTGGCGCCGCTGCCGGGGAAGTGTGTTACGAATTTCGCGTTTTGTTCGAAGATTAGTGTTTTGAAGAACCTTCTTCGTGAAGTTATTTTCCGTTTGTGAATATTTTTAAAAGAAAAATACAAAAATATTTTACACTTCTATTTTCTTTTAATATTAAAAATAACCATTTGTTAATCGTTGTTACGGCTCACCTTTAGATTACGTGCTATAAGGAAAGTTTAAGGCGGGTTTGATCAACATCACCCAAAAGGAGAAGGGTTATTCTAAATAGCGCCTCGCGCTTACCAACTCCTCCGCTTTCTTGTACGTATTTTTAGAGAGCTACCGTGCACGTTTAATTTTCGGTTACCAAAAATATTTTTTAATTCCTTTTCTTATGAATTATTTTAAAAAACCCAAAAATATTCTCCGTTACCTCTTATCCGTTTAATTCTTCGACATGTCTTCGTATAACCATTTTGGTTGCTCGTATTGTGGAGGTCCGTTTAATGGTGGAAACTGTCCGAGCTGTAGCAGTGTAGGATCCGGAAATGAGTTTGTCTATGACCCAAATCCTTATTCTTATAATGAAACACCGAACTTCTTCAACCAACCTCCACAATACCAATACGAGACATACTCATGTGAATTTTGTGGAGGGAACTCTCATCCGGGATGATATGCTGTCCAAGCTTCTCATCACTCAACAATTCTACCAAAGGTGTAGTTGGAGCCAACACTCTTCACACGCATGTCTGGAAATAGACATAATTTAAAGTACAAATTAATGTTACGAAATAATATTTGCAGCAACAATATTGTCATGGTGTGATGAGTTTGCCTAATCAGATGACCAATAAGTACAAGATGTCGATGCTGGGGCAAATGCCATTCTTTCTAGATTATTACAAATATCTCAAAGTTCCCAGTAGGCCTCTTCATAAACCAACTAACAAATGCTTTCTAAATTGTTAAAAAATATGTTTGCATACTACTGATTCTGTCTACACACACCATGATGAAAACAAAAAACTGGATGAAGATCTACAGGGGAAACCAATTGATGCTACACTTTATCGTGGCATGATTGAATCCTTAATGTATCTTACATCCAGTAGACCTAACCTTAACTATGTTGTCTTCTTATGTGTCTGGTATCAGGCTAAGCCTACTAAAAAGCACTTATATGCGTAAAACAACGGATTCATTCGATACCTTAACGAACATTTAACATGCTGTATTGTAACTCGAAAGGATACGATCTGTCACTACTCACGAGCTTAGCAGAAGTCGATCAACGCGGGGTGTTAGGACACTAGACGTAGTACATCGGGAAGCGCTCAGTTCTTAGGTGATAAACTTGTTAGCTGGTCGTCCAAGAAGCAAAAGAGCACTACCATATCGAGTACAGAGGATAAATATATTGCCTTGTCTGGATGTTGCTCACAAATCCTATGGATGCGTTCATAACTAACAGACTATGGTTTTAAATTCAATAAGATTACTCTGTACTGCGATAACAAGAGTGAGATTGCTTTATGCTGCAACAATGTTCAACATTCAAGAGCTATCACATCGATATCGCTACCCAATTCATAAAGGGCAAGAGTGGAGATAATGAAGATCGTGGAGCTAATACTTATCCGGACTGAAGACCAACTGGCTGACATCTTTACTAAACCATTGCCTCAAGAGAGATTTAACTTCTTGATAGATAAGCTTGGTATGAGAAGCATGTCTCCAGAAACGTTGAAACGTCTGGCAGAGGAAACGGACGAGTGATGGTGGTAACTCATATCCTGTATATATATATATGAAAACATAAAAAATCCAAAAAGATTTTCCTTTTATAAAATTTTACAAAAACAAAAAAGACAAAATATAAGAATAGGTATCTATGGTATGTCTTTTGAAAATTGATAACATTTACGGCCTTAGAAATGTCATTTAATAATGATACGAGTTGTAAATAGAAGTTCGAAACCAGAAGTTCAAAAAGCATTCAAAGACAAGCCCAAATGCTTGCTTATTATTTTCGATAGTAACCTGATCATCATCTTCAAGGCAAGTATGTCGCCAAAAAGACAAATTGACCTCACAACGAGAAAATTATTTTTCTTGGGAATGAATTACTTTATATTCATTCAAAGTCTAAACTATGATTAAATTTATGCATCACAACCCTGCTACCCTTTCTATATATTCTGTAAGAGTACGTGTCATGCGCTTATGTGTTCAAAATAAGAGAAATCATATTTTCTAGGTGCTAATTTTCCAAATATAAAATAATCATCTTCAGATTCATCATCATTTTTTTCTAAAACGAATTTTGAAGCCATGAAATAACGACTACACAGCTCTTTCAATAGAAAAAAGGATCCTTAATTTGAGGGGGAAAACTGTCAAAATCATTTTCTTCATAATTAATAAGGTGTCAATCGGAAAAGGTTTTGATGGTGTTCGTCGGTGAATAATAAAGGGTAAGTTGATAAATGCCTAAACTCAATCGGGGATTTATTTTGATATATGTTAACATATAAGGGGTACTAATACAAACTGTTGAAATTTTTCTTGTTTACTAAACCTTAGAGACTAGTTTTGCCTTTTGCTAAACGTATGTGCTTGCCTTAGGATAAGTTTTTAAGAAAATTTGAAGTGCTATTAAACCTTAGGGGGCATTTATGCCAAATCTCAAAAGATTCAAACATAAACACCCCCTTTTCCCTGTCCTTGTTAAACACACGAACACAAACACATTCACATACCTTAAACCTCCATTGCTAAACTTGCAAACCTTCAAGACCCGTTTCAATTTCTCATCTAAAGCTAATGGACACCTATATGAATGATAAATCTACCATACATCTGACCTTTTCATGATTTAATGTTCGAAAAACCCTAAAATTGACCTAACTCTTATCACCTTGAAAAAGTGTATGAAAAGTTAAATTGATAGAGGGGTCTTGGTTGCTTAAGGGTCTAGTTGTTGTACCCATACTAGTTTTTAATAGGGATAACTCACTCATGTGTTTTTTGCTTTAATTCTATGAAGTTGAAAATAATTAAAAAAATGGGTAAAAACTTGAAACAGTTTGTGGGTTTGGATGTAGAAGTTCTATAATAATGTTTGACTGAATTGAGTATAATATAACTTGTTTATATTAAATATATTGATTATGGTGGGTTTTCGTGTTCATATGGGTCGAACATGACACAAATCAAGATTTTGGTGGATAATCTGTGAGTTAAAGATGTTAGATTGATTCCTAGATGCTAAGTGACCATGATATGATCGATATTGTTGCCTAAAAATATAAATAAGTTAGAGTAAGACGTGAATAGTACAACTAAAAATATACATATTAATACAGGCAAACAATACGTTCATTTATACAGGCGAACAATACGTTCATTTATACAGGCGAACAATACGTTCATTTAGACAGGCGAACTATACGTTCATTTTACACTGGCGAACAATACACTACTATACAGGCGAACTATAACACACGAAATTTTAACAGCGAACTATACAAGAAAAATTTTGTAGCACGAACTATACATAGGTCATTTGCACGCGAATTATACATAGTTAAATTGACACAGGCGATTAATACATAGTTAGTTTTTGCACAGGCAGACAAGCTAATTGATACACACAATAGCGAACAATACTTGATTTTTCTATAGAAATAATCTCGTAATCTAGTAATCCAATTGAATAACCAAGTCTCAGTATGATTTAATCCTGATCTTGTCACTTAGTGATAAAAAAAGGTGTAATTTCCCTTACAGCTCTTAAGTGATTGCCTTGATTACAATAATTACCAATACTTAAAGTGAATATATGAGTATGGAGGCATATCATGTGGGTGGTAATGTTTACTAGTTCTTCTAAAAATGTTTGCTTGTGTATAGTCCTTTTTGGGGGGCATTGTAATGCATGTGTATTAATGGTGTTTTACCTTGTAATTATGTTTGCCTATCCCCTGTAGTAAATCCTGTCCCTGCATCAATAATAATGCATCATGGACCTAAAATTGTCCAACTAATCTATATCTATTCGTTTGTATATGAATTGTATGAGACAACTCTTATAGAATCATGTCTTCCATCATTGCTCAACAAACCAAGCTTGATCTTGAGCTTGTTCCTAAGGAGAATAGAATGGATATTGGTAAATGCAATGGAAGAATCCCTCGCGGGTTGACACCAAGAGAACCAACATTTCAAGTCACTCTAGATGCTATTGCACTCACTCCATGCTATACTGCATTTCTCATCACTACTGATGTCCCTGAAGTGTACATGCACCAATTCTAGAATTCTGTATACAAGCATGACACCTTCTACAGATTTAAGATTGACAAAAAGAAACGATTCAAACTTACTATGGAAGTCTTTAGATATATCTTTCAGATTTACCGAAGAGTACCGGATAGAGAATTTGATCCCTTTCCCTCTGAAGAAGACATTGTGTCTTTCTTAAGAGAACTCGGTTATACTAGGGTGAACAATTCACTCATGATGTTGTTGTCGATCAATGGCATCAACCTGAAGAACTTTTGATGCACTTATCAACCAGAGTTTATCTGGAAAGACTAGTGGTCTTGACAAGCTTCGTCTTTCTAGAGCTCAAATCCTTTGGGGTATGTTCCATCAGAAAAATGTAGACTATGTAGAATTACTTTGGGAAGACTTCATCTACCAGATTGAAAATAGAGTATACAAAAAGCAAGAAAAGATGTACTACCCTCGTTTCACCAAAGTTATCATTCACCACTTTCTTATTCAAGAAAATTCACTCTCCTAGAGAAACAAAATTGGGATGCACACCTCCAAAGATGACTACTTAATTAATTGCTTAAGATTTGTCTCTACAAAAGAATCATCTCATATCTATGGAGCTATTCTTCCTGAATGTTTGACAAGTCCAGCAATGAAGGAAAGTAAAGCGTACAAGACTTATATTGGATATGCTACATGTGAAGTACCTCCCAAGATTGCTAGAAAATTCAAGAAAGCCTCTCCAACTAAGAAGGACAATGATTTAGTCCCTGTAGATGAAGAACCTATCACAAAAGGCAAACGAGTTAAGAGATCAGTCAAGAAGTCTTCAACTAAGCCAGCAACAAGTATCGTCATCAGAGAGCCTCCGGTGGAAACAAAGTCTAAAGGAAAGGAAAAGGAAAAGGTAGATGTTGCTCGTGGTAAAGGAATTAAGTTGCTATTTAAAGTAGCTTTGACTGAAAAGGCTCAGCTAAAAGAAGTAAGAAAGAAGAGCTTAAGGGACTTTCACAAGACACATCCTAGTAGTTCTGGTACAGGTGCCGAAAAACTTCCAAGTGTTGAAAAGATTACTCCTACAGTCACAAGTAAAGGAACTGGTGATAAACCAGGGGTTCCCGATGTGATAGAAGATGACTCTACTGAGAGTAAATCTGAGTCTTGGGGTAATGATGAAGACGACAACAACAATGAACAAAAGGCAAGTGATGAAGGCAATGGACAGAAGAATGAAAGTGAAGAACAAGAATCTGATTCAGAGCAAGATGAAGAATCTGATGATGATAATCAAGAAGAGGATGAAGTTGATCAAGAAAATGAATCTGAAGATTATGAGATTGAAAGTGATGAAGATAAGGGAATGGATGATACTACCGACCAATTTGATGATGATGTAGACGCAAGATTGGAAGAGCCCACTCAGATTGGTAAAAAGGTTGTTCAAGGTGAAGGTGCTGATGTTGAAATGAATGAAGCTCAAAAAGGGAATGAAAATTTAGAGACAACTCAAGAACAAGTTGTTGACGATGCTCATGTGATAATTACTATAGTTACAAAGAAGACTGAAGTTCCAGTTACTAGTCTTCTCGCTCATTCGACTTGGCATCAAAATTCCTAAATTTTTTAGATATTCCTCAAACTGATGCAGAAATAGTTTCTCCACTAAATGTTCATGTGCACCATGAAGTCCCAAGAACTCAAGCACCCACTCTTCTTACAATACCGGTTTCTGTTATCATTGAATCATCACCTGTACTCACAAACATTCCTTAATCATCACAAACCTTCACCCTTCACCAATACTAACAACACCCACTCCACCGCCGAAAATTGAAACTACAAATCCTCTATCAACACTTCTTGACTTCGCATCAGTCTTTCTATTTAATGATAGAATCACAACATTAGAAAAAGAAGTGGCTAAACTTAAAAAGGACCCTCTACACACTCAAGTGACAACTTTAGTTAATGAACATCTAGACACAAGGTTGGGAGAAACCAGAGGAGAATTCATGAACTTCCTTTCAGAGTCTCTTATGGCAAGAATCAAAGAGAAAGTAAAAGATCAGCTACCTCAGATTCTGCCCAAGGAAGTGTCTAACTTCGCTCCACCTATGATCGAAAAGTTGATTAATGAATCACGTGATGAAGTTAATCTAGCAAAGGTGTCTTCTCAATCACATTCTACTTATGAGGCTGCTTCTACACTTACTGAATTCGAGTTAAAGAAGATTCTTATTGACAAGATGAAGAAAAGTGAATCATATTTGGCAGCTCCCGAACATCGAGATTGCTATGATGGTTTGAAAAAATCTTATGATCTCAACAAAGATTTCTTCTTCTTGTATGATGTGTATTCTTTGAAGGGAAGCCGCAAAGACAAAGACAAAGATGAAGACCCTTCCGCTGGATCAGACTGGGGGTTGAAGAAGAGAAAGTTAAGCAAAGATGCAGAACCAACCACTGATCCAAAAAAGAAAGATTTAACGTCTGGCTCTTCCAAAAGCACCAAGTCTCAACCGAAATCTTCTGGAAAGTCTGTTCAATCAAAGGAACCAGTGTTCGAGATTGCAGACTCAGACATGCTACATGATCAAGAAGGGAATCTGGGTGATAATGAAGATAAACTAAAGAATGAGACTGCCTCTAGACGTGACTAGTTCAAGAAACCTACACCACCTCAAGAACCCACTGACCCTGACTAGAATATTGGCAAGACTACTCAGGAAGGACCAACTCAAAATTGGTTGATGACTCTAACAGCTTCCACTTCTACTAATAAATTGTTGAAGGACCTTAATAAATTTATGAGCACTCCAATTGACTTCTCTAGATACATCTTGAATGGGCTAAAAATTAAGAATTTAACTCAAGAAATTCTGCTAGGACCAGCATTCAGACTACTCAAAGGCACACCCTCTAATTATGCTGAATTAGAATATGACTTTGAAGAATGCTATAAGGCTCTTTCAGAAAAACTTGATTGGGAAAATCTTGAAGGCGGTGACTATCTATTTGATCTGTCCAAACCCCTTCCTTTGATCAAGCGTGGAAAACGTCAAAGTGTACCATTCGAATTCTTCATCAATAATAATCTCAAGTATCTACAAAGAGGAATTTCGACTATGACATACACGACATCTACTACCAAGATAAAGGCCGCTAAGTATGATCTACCAGGCATTAAAGACATGGTTCTAAACATATGGAGTCCTGTTAAAGTTGTTTATGATAAATATGCGTTATGGGGTATCTCACATTGGAGACAACAACATAAGTCCTTCTATGCATATGCAAGAGGCATGCAATCAAGAGGAGATGTATATTATACAAAGCGTATTTTGAAGCCACTCATGTCAAGGTAATGAGGAAACATGGATACGGGTACTTGGAAGAGATTGTAGTGAGACGAGCTGATAACATACTATACAGATTCAAGAAAGGTGACTTTCCACGACTTCGGATCAATGATATCAAGGATATGTTAATTGTTGTGGTTCATAATCAGCTCATAAATCTTTTAGGGGATGACGTTGCTGACTTCGTAATAGCACTAAGGATGTTCACCAGAAGTCTGGTTATTCAGAAACGAGTCGAGGATCTTCAACTTGGAGTTGAAAGTTATCAAAAGATGATCAACGTCACCAAGCCTGATACTACAAGACCAGATCTCAAAAAAAGGCACCTGTACACTCCATACAGAAACCCTCAAGGATTCATTTATGTCGACGACCATAAGAGGAACAGGTTGATATGCTCCGATGAACTGTACAAGTTTAGTGATGGCACGTTAACCATGCTTCTTTCTTCACTCGAAGACATAACTAAGAATATTGACATAGAGTACTTGCCGAAGAGAAGATGGAGCAATTTGGAAAAGAAAAGAGCTCATTTCATGATCAAGGACTTCACAGGAGTCTAATTAAAGGAAAGGAGGATGATGAGGAGGCTTGGAATAATTTGTTTGGTGGTATAACTTTACGTAAACTAGACCCTTCAGATTGCCCGCAAGAACTAAATAGCGACGTATCGTCATATGTGTTCATATCTCAAAGGTCATTTCGTATATCATAAACTTGTGAATTTGTATATAAGTAGTGTAGACTTATGGTGATAATAAGGTGTGCTCGAGTATAAAATTTTCAAGAATTTCTTAGTAAATTCAAAAAAACATCAAATTCTTTATACTCAGCTACAGTTTATTACCCTCCAAATAAACTTAAGGGGAGCATTAAAATGTTCCTTATAGTAATTATGTAACATTTTGTCCTCGAACGTTTAATCAATTGATATCCAAAATATCAAGGGATTAACATTTTGGATAAAGGGAGAAAATGTGATTAAACTGAATCTTAATTGTATTGACATGTGATCGTATAAAATAGACTCAATGCACTCCAACAGTTAGCATGTACTACGATTACGGTGCACATGTTAAGGGGGAGCTTTTTAGTGATGATGAAAAACTCACTAAGTGAAAATCTTACGATAATTTAAATCAAACACACTTGATTGAAACTTATCAATGATTTTTGTTGTTGTGATGGAATACGCCAAAAGACCGACCATGTACTTAAATTTATGAAGTTATAAGGTGGTTAGAGATTAGGTATCCAAATTCTCACAATGATCCAACCAGAACCGGAGTGGATGCTACCAGGGATATCCACACTATTTAGTGTAAAGTCCTTTAGTGGTATAATAAAAAGAGAAAAAGTAAGAATCTGTAATAAGCTACTTAGAGGAATATGAGCTAACAACTGGAACAAACCCAACAAGGTGTTAGTTATTAAGTGCTCCTGTAAAGCATTGAAGGGGTTGACTAGAATGAAAAATTAGAAATGTAAGGATAAAAAAGGGTGAAAAGATGAGAAGCCCTCCATACACTTAAGGATTAAACCGAGGTCAATACATAATCTGTCCGAAACCCTAAAGTTTGTTGTCTAACATAAAAGACAGTCATGGACCCAGTGATGCAATGCACAACCTGCACAACCCTCCCTAGCCACTCAAGGTCTCTCAAAAGACTCTTGTTTCATTTCTCACGGAGATTACACGCATTTCTATTGACTTTCTCACTCCGAGTTAGTTGATATTGAAAAGGTGGCAGTCTGCTCCAGCCTCCGATCACTAAAAACAAAGTGCACTATTGAGTCTAGAGCCAAAAGAGATCATCCATAAATCTCATTAGGACACTTGTCAAATCATGCTTGCTATGTCACACAATGTGAATAACAAGTTAACATATTAAGAGTCCTACGCATTATCCTTGTGATTTTGCCAGAACATCCGAGTGATTTCATTCACAATGAAGATGGAAATCCTGCTTGAGCCAACATCAAACAAGCTCATGGTAGGTGACTTGTGCGATTCTATATGAATCAAACTTGTGACAACTGGAAAGAAATGATGGTGCGATTCTATAAGAATCAAACTTGTTCCAGGTTATGAATTGACGATTGCTGATGAAATTTTGAAATGATTAACACTCTCGATGTGTCACAAAAACACTTTAGCAAGTGACACGTCGATTGATTTTCAAATCAATTTTTTATTTCAATCGGTGAGATAGTAACTCGCTGGTTCACTCATATCGTGTTGTCTGCTTTGAGACGTTCCGATAATGAGAACATGCTAAGTACGATGAATCTAATACATATGTGTTAGAAAGATTCAACATTACAGCTGGAAATCATGTCAAGAAGATTCTTCTTAAATTAAATCTATCTGATCACAGGTTGATCCTCATGGATTTGAAGGTTACTCCAACCAACCACGGGTGAATGACAAAGCCATATTCGTCCCCCCGCTTTATTACTAACTGTTTTATTTCAGGAATATTTAAAGATGGTGATGGAGGTACCTGATTTCAACTGACTCACAAGATTCATAGCCACATGCTCATACCCAACTGACAAATATAAAGACCTCATGAAAGCTCAAGTAAATGTATCAAGACTTCTGCTACTCTGATATCGTACGTCCTTCTTGAAACAACAAAGTGTTAAAGTTAAAGAAATTCAAGAAAGATGCATTATTAAAGCTTTTCAAGATTATTAAATCAAGAAAGGTATGAGCATGTCGGTCCAGAAGTTACAAGTTCACGAGATGGCAAATTTTACAAGATGGCGAAATGAGATTATGCTTGGTTGATGATTTCAAGAAGCTCAAAGATCACATTCATGTCAAGACAAAAGAACTAGCTCAAATCCAAAGTCAATGATCACTACATCAAATCATAAGTTAATGATTGAAGTTAAAGACTACGAGCTCAAGACCGAAGTGAAAGAATAGTATGCTAAGTTTAAATTTTTGTACATTGGAGTGACCTCCCTTAGGGGGAGATTGTTAGAAATACGAAAAAGTGTCGGTCACTACCAATATAGTTAGTCATAGCTCTTAGTAAGTTGTATGGTTAAGTTAGAAAGCTAACCGGGCCAAAGGCCCATGGATAAGCCCACTATGAGTCCATAGCTGGCCATAGTAAGTCATATATAAACCCTCTCCATAGCTTGGAGAGGGTGTTGGTTGTTCATTTTCTCACATTACACTAAGCTAATATTATCATTTTACTTCCTCTCTCTAAGTGTTCATCCAACCATCTCTTTCCCTCTCTAAAACTCTAAGTGAATCATTCCATACTTGTGTTAAGATATTCTACAATAAAGCCAAAGCTTCCCCTGAAGTTAAGATGTAATCATCTCCCTGAATGAAACAAAATCTTCTTAATTCATACTTCCTTTATAGCATGCCACACCAAGGATCTATAAGTTGCAACCTGTTAATATTTCTTCCCCTTTTTGTCATAATCTAATAGGGGACATATGAATATAAGCAACTTTGATCTTGACCACTACAAACCAATATCACACTTCTAATCCAAGCCTTCTAACTCCTCAAATTACCCACCATTAAGCACAATAAGAAAAATGAACTTGAGTAGTAGAAACTCACACTAGCAGTAGTAATAATGACTAGCAGTAGTAAAAACATTCACCTCGATGATGCATGTAAATGGTTAAACATGTTAACAATAAGCTTCCCTTGAAACCCATATGTTAACCATTTCATGATTCTTCAATTCTGTAGGCTCTATGTAATGATTACTGATGAAAAAAAGTAAGTATAACGAACTTGATGCTGAAGTAGAATAACCCAAACTTGTGTCTTATATCTTGTACTATCCACGTGACGTCAAACTCATACCAAGACCAAAGTATAAGTAGATCGCAACCTCTTGACAAAAATCCTCATCTTCTATGAGACACATACCAAGTGATAGCAAATGTGAGCTTTGAGCACAATAAAAAAAATCACACACCTTTGCTAGATTTTGACAAGTCTTCGTCACAACATTAAAAACACAAACAAGTTACCTCCAAATGTTGTAAGCCATTTGAGATATGATAAGAACACGTACCTAAGTAATTCCACTTCATTGTCAAATAAGTAATAAACAATCATCTTCGTAATCAATTCTTCCAATAAATACGAGCCTTTAAACTTTTAAACCAAATTCAATCTGTTAGCTTCCCCTTAAACCAATCAGTAGTAACCAACAATAAAAATCATCTTCTATTGGCAGTATTAAACATACGAGCAACACAAACCTTGGTTTAAGTCCAACAGTAGTAACTACTAACCCTAGCAGTACTAATAACCACACCAATATTAACTTTCTTTTGTGTGTGTTGTACGAGATCCAAAAACTGTGTGTTGTTCGATATTTGACAAAGCTAGTAGTACAAACTTTCATTGCCAGCGGTACTAATTGTCAACAAACAATACTAAAATTTTATTGGCAGTATAAACCTTCTTTAAGCCCAATGCTAGCAGTACAAGTTTCAACTTGCAGTACTAATATAATCATGGCAGCATTAACTATAAACGAAGCAGTACTAATCACAAACCAGCAGTACTAATTCTTCTTGGATTCTGATCTTTATGCACGTGTTCAATAAACGACCAAACCCTAGACAAATTAGGGTTTTCAGGAATCTACAAACAGCTTTCATTATTCACTCCTACTAGGGTTCATCATCAATCCAAGGATCGACTCACCAAAGCTAGTAGAAACAAAAATAATTTTAATTGATCAAAATATCTTCTACTTGTTCCATCCATGAACAATCAAAAACCCTAGGTTTTCTTTACACCATTCAATACATGCTACTGTTGCTGCTCCTTCTCGATGCCATTCAAAACAAACACGACACAAAATCACCTTGTTGATCCTAGATATCGAGCCACGAGGCTCTGATACCAATTGTGGAGATTGTTATAGACTCATCTAGGATATGTTTTACAGATAATATAAATATGCAGCAGAATATAAAGAACAATATATTATCAAACAAGGTTTTTATTCCATATTTTTCCACCTTGCCCCAATTCTATATCTTGGGGCTACTAACTAACTAGTAACTATTAGTCCTAGAGACTTCTACATCTCTAGGTTGTGCACACTAAAAACTATATGCCTAGGACTCTTTATATAGGGAGAGTGCAAGACTTACAAAAAACGTAAATCAATAGATAAGAAAACTATTTAAATCTATTTAAATCTTTCCTAATCTTTATCTTCAAATCTTTTATTTGAATAAGGAGATCTTCTAGTATCTTCAAAATCTTCCATCTTTTAAAGAATTCTAACTTTGCATTTAAGTCCTTTTGTTTCATTCTTTTATTCACTTTGTCTCATCAAATCAAGAATCCCAACACATAGCTTGGTGGGAGACTAACAAAAAATGAAAACCATGAAACCATGGTCTATGTGGTTCGGCCGAACTAGGGACAAAAGGGGAGGGGACCAAAACCATTTTCTTTGGCTCCAAGTTTAATTAAAATTCACTAGTGGTCAAATGGTCCAAGCTTGCATGCGATATGTAAGGAAATTAGCTTGTAGTGAAGGTTAAAACAAACATGTCACTTTCTCTTCTTATGCATGCATGTGTTGTTGTTTTTCTAAAATATGCTCTTGTATTTATTTAGGACTCATGGTTGTTTTGTTTAGGACCTAGTCATCCGAAATTCATAGGAGAAGGGGGCGTATGAACGAAATTTTTGACTTATGAACACGAGATGTACGGTAACTAAAGTTTACATGAAAAGATTTTGGGTTTCCGAGGTTCCGTTAGGTCAAAAACGTGAAAAATGCAAATTTGACGTTAAAACTTAAAAATAAGTATTGAGAGTGATCGGAAACTACCATACACTTAGAAAAGATAAAATAACTCCTATAATATCTAAACTAATCAATATCCAAAGTCAGAACGCGTCCGATGACGTTTTTCAGATTTACGCGAGTTAACTTCCCGGTAAACCGCCAGATTCAAACGTAACGTATAAAAGTCAAGAATAATGACCGAAAAAGTTTAAAATATTAACCTAAAATTTATGGGGTGTGACATCCTTCCCCCGTTAAATAATCATTGTCCTCAAAGCTTAAGACGTATCTCCAAGTAAACTCAGGACCTCGCTTTGAGTTCTAACGGACTTTCATAATTGGGATGCGGCTTTGCTTTAGCCGTTTAACTTCTCAATCCATGATTTCAATCGGTTCTTCAATGAAATTAATCTTATCATCAATCTGGATTTCATCTAACGGAATAGCTAGGGGTTCGTCGGTGAAACACTTCTTCATATTGGAAATGTGAAAAGTACTATAAACTATGTTTAATTGCTTTGGGAGTTCAAGTCGGTATGCAACCGTTCCCACTTTAGCAAGGATTTTAAAAGGTCCAATATAGCGAGGGTTCAGCTTCTCCTGTTTGCCAAAACGTATCACCCCTTTCCATGGTGACACTTTTAACATGACCTTATCTCCAACCTCAAATTCCAATGGCTTACGCCTCCTATCGGCGTAGCTCTTCTGTCTATCTCGTGCAGCTTAAATACGCTTCTTGATCTGAATGATTTTCTCAGTTGTTTCATGAACAATTTCTGGGCCAGTGAGCTGAGCGTCTCCAACCTCAGCCTAACAAATAGGCGATCGACATTTTCGAATGTAGAAAGCTTCAAACGGTGCAGCTTTGATACTACTGTGATAACTGTTATTGTAGGAGAACTCCACCAAATGTAGGTGTCTATCCCAACCTTTCCTAAAATCAATCACACAAGCACGTAGCATGTCCTCCAAGGTTTGGATGGTTCTCTCACTCTGACCATCCGGTTGCAGGTGATAAGCCGTACTCATATCCAATTGAGTACCTAGAGCTTTGTTTAGCGATTGCCAGAAATGAGATGTAAATTTACTATCTCGATCAGAAATAATCAAAACTAGCACACCATGTCTTGAGACTACTTCCTTCAAGTATTATCTCGTCAACTTTTCCGTCAACTCGTTTTCCTTTATTGGTAAGAAATAAACAGACTTGGTGACTCGGTCTACAATTACCCAAATTGTATCTTGACCAGATGACGTCTTTGTTAACTTATTAACAAAATCTATAGTAATGTTCTCCCACTTCCATACCGGGATCACAGGTTAAACCAACAAACCGGATGGTTTTTGGCATTCGGCCTTGACTCTTGCACAAGTTAGGCACTTACTAACATAGGTGGCAATCTCAGCTTTCATATTTGGCCACCAATACAATTTCTTCAAGTCTCGGTACATCTTGTCTGATCCAGGATGGATTGAATACTTTGACTTATGCGACTCGTGCATAATCAGAGTTCTCAAGTCACCAAAACAAGGTATCCAACTTCTCCCATTCAAACATAATGTTCCATCATTACGAGGCTCCAGCTTCTTAATCATACCACACAGATCTCCAGTTCCATAATTCTCTTCCTTTCTTGCCTTAACCTGAGCGTTTAAAATTTGCACTGGAAGGTTCAGACCAATCGTCATAACCAAAGCTCGAACTCGTAGTGGCTTGTTCCGTTCCTTTTGGCTCAAGGCATCTGCCACCACGTTTGCTTTTCTCGGATGATAACAAATTTTATAGGCGTAGTCACTCAACAATTCCAACCATCTACGTTGTCTCATGTTCAATTCTTTCTAATCAAGAATATGTTGCAAGCTCTTATGATCAGTGAACACAACGCATTTCATGTCTTACAAATAATGTCTTAATGTTTTGAGAGCAAACACTATAGCTCCAAGTTCTAAGTCATGCGTACTGTAATTCTTCTCGTGAATTTTAAGTTGACGTGATGCGTAGGCTATGACTTTCTCCCTTTACATCAAAACTGCGCCTAACCCTTTACGGGAAGCATCACAGTAAACCACGAAGTTTTTACTACCTTTGGGTAAAGCCAAGATTGGTGCACTACACAATTTTAGCTTCAATAGCTGAAATGTAGCTTCTGCCTTTTTACTCCAATCAAAACTCACGTTCTTCTGAGTCAACTTCATCATAGGTTTGGCAATTTTTTAGAAACCTTCGATAAATCATCGGTAATAGCCAGCAAGACCTAGAAATTAACAAATCTCTGTTGGGGTCTTGGGCGATGCCCAATCCTTGATTGACTCAATCTTAGCTGGGTCTATGTGAATGCCTTCACTATCAATCACGTGACCGAGAAATTGTACCTTTGACAGCCAAAATTCACACTTTGAAAACTTGGCGTATAATTCTTCCTTCTTAAGCAACTCCAAAATTAACTTAAGATGTTCTGCGTGCTCTTCTTTGCACTTGGAGTAGATCAAGATTTCATCAATAAAAATGATCACGAATTTATCTAAGTATGGTTTGCACACCTGATTCATCAGATCCATGAATATCGTTGGTGTGTTGGTCAGTCCAAACTGCATCACTTGAAACTCATAGTGACCGTAGCGTGTCCTAAACGCTGTCTTTGGAATGTCTTCCTCCCAAACTCTGAGTTGGTGATAACCAGATCTCAAGTCGATCTTAGAGTATACTCTTCACCCTTGCAACTGATCAAAATAGTCATCGATTAGTATGTGCATAAATACACATACCTTCTACCTAATAAAATAAGCTAAAAAGACCAATAATGAACGAAAATGACATAAAAATGCATTGTATATGTGTATTTTGTGATTTGTGTCTTGCAGGTACGAATATTAAACTAAAGGACAAAAATAAAGCCAATACGGACAAAACCGAGCATGGGAATAGAAAAAGTACGAAAAACCGAAGCCAAAGGCGTATACATCCTTAATGGGCCAACCCGTACCCATTTTATTGGGCCGGGTCAGCCCATTAACTTTGTATTTATACAAAACCATAGCCTAATTCATAAGCCTTATAAAAGAATCCAAGTCCAAATCCATTTTACAATCCCTGGCCCAAATTATAAAACAAAAGCCTAAATATCTTAAAAACCGGTCAAAGTCAAGATATATAAACTCCAAGTCAAATTTATTGTAGATCTCCTCCTCCCTCCTATTCGTTTTAACAACAACAAGCTTTAGTGGCGGGTTAAAAGCAATTCACCTAATCCCACGCTCTCAATTGCTTCTAGAAGCCTGCCACCTGACACGTGACGCAAGCAATGATGTAAATGGAATGACAGCTTGGCGATCTCAAGCATTTCTATTTGTGGATGGGACGTGGCACTCAAATCAAGGGTTCACAATGATTGCGTGGGAATAATCAAGATTAAAGGGCCAGGATTGGTTAATGAGGAGCGTCTCAAGGGCCTAAAACCTTCACCTCTTCACTATAAATAAGAGAGGCCTCACATAGAGATTTGCGTCTAGGTTTAGCTTATTGTTTTATTTAGTAGCTTATTGTAGTTTTTTAAAGCTTATTGTCACTGTATTTACTTTTCAAGCATTGTAACTTTTTCTATATTAATAAAATTGCAGTTTTACTTTTGATATTTGAATTCTGTTTAACTTAATATGCAAATTAGCTTATAATGTTTTGTGATTTTACTTAATAAGCCTCAATAGGCTCCTTGTACTTCATAAGCTAGCTTGTACTTAGTTAAGCCCTTAAAGCTTAACTGAGTCAGTATTTCACCTTAATTCTACCCACAAATTACCTCAGCTTTTTATATGGATGATAAGCCAACTATGGATGGGCATATAGACCTCACTAGCTTGTTTACAACAAGCTGGAGCTTGTAGAAAAGCTTCTTTGAGCAATTTAAGTCCCTGTTTAGCTGGGACAAAGGTATTTTTTCTTTTTCTCCTTTCTAGCTTAATAACTGTTTTACTTATAAATTTGCTTATTTGTGCTTATTCCTACTTATTTATGCTTAATCTGTCTTAATATAGCTTATTGAATCTAGTTTATAGATTCTTTTAATCTGTCTTAAGCTTTCATTAATTTTTAGTCAAAACTGCTTAGAAAAACCAAAAATAGCTTATTAGTGTAGCTTATTATCTGTTGCTTATTTTTCTAATGTTTATGCTTAATTGTCCTTATTATACTTAGATCTTAATTTGTTTTAAGTCTTATTGCTTTTATAAATATATTTTTAAGCTAAAATATGGTTTTCTTAAAACTTAAGGGGTGTTTCGCACTATCAGTACTAACTTGAGTTAGTACTGCTGGTTTGCTATTTACCTTTTAATCAATTTAGATAAGCCTAAATTAAACTTACAATTCAGCTTATTTAAGTTTTAAAGGTTTAAAACCCAAGTTTAAGGAGTAAGCTCATAATGTTTTGAATTTGGAGTATTCTAGTTTTCTACAACTGCTTAATTCTTAGATCTTCATTAGATTCAGTTTGATGTCGTTTAAATGTTGGTTTAAGGTTCATATAATGCAGTAGAATTTAGTTTGTTAAGTTTGCAATTGATACTTGTGGTTTAGACAAAAAATTTCCTATTTTCTTTGTATTGAGTTAAGCCTGTTTTTGATCTTAATTGTAAGCTAGTATTAGGTTGATTTAGGTCCTGAATCTGCTTGTACAAGTTTATTCAGATTTAGTCTTAATATGTTTAAGCTTATTTCAGAATTTAGACTTCAATTGCTAGCTTATTTCTAGTCCTGAAAGTAGCTTTTTATTCTTTTATAAAAACTTAAAAAAGCCAAAAACAAGAAGTTAAAACTGTCAATTTCATTTTAATTTTTCAAGCTTATTTCTTATCCATTTTGCTTAAATTCAGATTCTATGTGTTCTATGGTCATAAATCTGAATCTGTTTCTACTTTTTAGCTTTTTACTAGTGCTTATTAGTTCTTATTTTTAGCTTAAAAGTTGGTCTTGAGTCTTTAAAGTCTGCTTTTCAGTCTGTTGTCATGTTAGCTTTTAGTGCTTTTCAGTTTGATTTGCTTGCTTATTTGTAGTCCTTATTGCTTATTAATACTAGGTCTAGTTCTGTTTAAAGCTCTTTGGTCTTATTTCAGCTTATTGGTCATAATTGAGCTTATCAATTCTCAAACAGTTTTAACTAGTCATCTTAGTCTTTAAAGCCAATCTGTCATATTAATTCAGCTTTTTCTAGCTTATTTCTAGTTTTATCAAAAAGTCCATTCATTAAAATTGCTTATTTTGTCTAAACTTTAACTGTTTTTAAAGAAAAATAAAAAAAAATTATCAAAAAGGAAGTCACAGGTTTCAAACCTGTGACCTCCCCCATTAACTCCCAACACTTTAACACATACACCCTCTATCATCTTCCTTTGGGTCTTTTTCGTTTATAAGCATGCACCACTAAATATTTATAGTCATTTTTAGTTTTAAACTTATTTGTGCTTATTTTCTTTTTAACTGCTTATCTGATTCAGCTTATTTTCCCGTTTTATTTTTCTTGCCTTAGTAATAGTTTAAAGTAATTTTAGTAAATTTTCCAGAATTTTTAGAATTAGTTTTATATTTTTAATCTTTTTTCTAGATTAGAATAGTTTTTAATTCATAAAAAATTAAATAAAAATCAAAAAAATATAATTCTTTTTCTAAAATTATTTTTAATCATTTAGGATTTTTAGAAATTAAATTTACATTTTTAGGGTTAAAATTTGATAACTTAGGTTTTTAAATCACGTTTTTAGATTCCCGTTATCGTTTTTAGTTTAAATCCTTGATTGCCTATTTGTTTGCTTGCCTTTATTTGTTTTTGCGTTTCATAAGTAGAAATAGAATCAAAAACCCAAAATATTGATTATTTAAATCACGCGATCACAAACTTAACCGATTCTCAATTCATGCTTCGTCGAGGAAACGACCCGGGAGGTTTTGAACTTTACTTTGGTCAAAAGTAATTTTCTAAAAATATTTTGGAATTCTTACTATATTATAATTGATATTCTCCTTATATACGTATCGGGACGAATCAATTTTTGGCGCCGCTGCCGGGGAGGTGTGTATCGAATATCGCGTTGAAGTTTGAAGATTAGTGTTTTGAAGACCCTTCCTCGTGAAGTTATCATTTTATTATTTTATTTTATATAAAACTAAAAAATACAAAAATATTTTATTTTTTCTCGATTTATTTTCGTAGATTTATTAGAAAAACCAAAAATACTTTTCCTAAAGTGTTTAAAAAACCAAAAAAAAAAAAAAAAACAACAAAAACAACCGTTGTGTCACTTGTGAAATCGGCTCACTTTTAGATTACAAAATTTAAGAGAGGTTTAAGGAGGGTTGATCCTACGAACTTCGACCCGAAAGGAGAAGGTTTTTAAAACGCTTCGCGCTTACCCGCTCCTCCACTTCTTTGTGCGTTCTCTAAAAAGCTACCTTACACTTGTTCGATTATCGGTTACAAAAATATTTTTTGTTTTATTTATTTATTATTTTTCTTATTTTTATTGCATGCGCACTCGCTCTTCATCGCATTTAATTGCCGAATCTTCCACGACTCCGAAACGTCGTAATCGTAGACATTCAAAGCAAAGAGTCGAACCATTTTCTCTTGAAGAGACTTCCGTAGTTACGATGGCCGATCAACGTACTATGGCGGAATTACTCCATGCACCCACCGAGGGTTACGAATATGCTATCGTTACTCCCGCTATTCTAGCGGAGAATTTTGAGCTTAAACCTGGACTTCTAAATTTTGTAACTTCAAAACAATTTTACGGATTTGAGAAAGAAGATCCTCATGCTCACATTCGTTGGTTTAACAAGATTACTTCCATGATTAAGTATAAAGATGTGCCTAATTTGTCGATTAAGCTTATGCTTTTTCCATTTTCTATCAAGGGGGCAGCCCAGATTTGGCTCGAAAAAGAACCACCTCGTTCTATTCTTACTTGGGAAGATCTTGTTTCCAAGTTTATTAACCAATTTTTTCCTCCTTCCAAAACTACAAATCTCCGAAATGAAATTACAAATTTTCAACAAAAGTTTGAGGAAATGTTTAGTGAGGCATGGGACCATTTTCAAGGATCTCCTTCGTGCATGCCCACATCATGGTTTTACGAAATTACATCAACTTGATACTTTCTACAATGCTTTAAACCCAACCGATCAAGATTCCTTAAATGCCACCGCCGGTGGTAATCTTTTGACTAAAACTCCTCGAGATGCTTTGACAATTATCGAAAATAAGTCAAAAGTTCACAACTTACAAAACAAACCGGTTGTTTCCAAAGTGAGTGCTAATACTTCTTCTTTTACCACGGCATGTCCATCGGAAATGGCTGCTCTTATTGATGTCGTTAATGCTATGCTTCGTCATGTTAAGACCTCACTGTCAGAGACCGTTAAAGCAATTTTTGAAAGTTGTATGACTTGTGGGGGACCACATCCCTACTATGAGTGTCTTGCCGCCGATGGCAACACTTTCAATGCTTCTGCAGCCGCAGCAACTTATAATCATAATCAAGGGTATCGTCCTCAAGGAGACCCAAATTATCGTGCTAGCAATCAAATGGAACCACCTGGTTTTCCTCGAGTGCAAAATAATCAAAATCGTTTCAATCAAAATCAAGGTTATAATCAAAATCGAGGAAATAATTTCAATCAAGGGCCGCCTCAAAATGGACCTTCAAATGATCTCTCAAGCTACATGAAGACAAATAACGTTAATATAAG
>BQNB010082119.1:0-29422 GCA_026074375.1 Tanacetum coccineum | reverse complement strand
CTCATGAAATTAAGGAAATGTGTTTTCAAACTTGATATTTCTTTGTTCTTCTAGCTCCATATCCGGCCATGTATGCCTATATAAGATGATATTTAAATAAAAATAAAATATAAAAAGTTGATTATTACTTTCGTAAAAATAATATATTGCTTGTTTGACGAAAACTTTAATTCGTTTGGTGTCCGTTTACGCTAATTGTTAATTTTTAGTTTGCGTGATTTAACTATATAATAAGAATTAAAAGTAAACGCGTACGAAAAAAATAATTAGTAAAATAGATGACATCGTAAATGACCTGAAAATATGAAATGTTACAGTCTTCTTCGGTTAGAAGAGCCTTGTCCTCAAGGCTCAATTTGCGGCACTTGAGGAAAGTACGGGTTCGGAGAAAAGATTCGCATATTTCTTCCGAAATTGGTCTTCACGTTCTCAAGTTTACTCAGCTCCTTTTCGAGAGTTCCAACGAACTTTGACCAATGGAATTCTTCTTTGCTTTAGCCTTTTCACATCTCGTTCTACGATCTCAATAGGCTCTTCGACAAATCGCAGATTTTCATCAATCTTGATCTCATCCAAAGGCACCTGAACATCTGGCTCAGCCAAGCATTTCTTGAGGTTTGACACATAAAACGTGTCGTGGATACAACTCAGCTCCTGGGGTAACTTCAGCCGATATGCTACGGGTCCAACACACTCTACTGTTTCAAATGGTCCCACATATCGTGGTGCCAACTTTCCTTTCTTACCAAATCGTACCACTCCCTTCTATGGAGATACCTTAAGTAACACTCGGTCTCCAACTTTGAATTCAAAAGGCTTACGCCTCTTATCAGCATAGCTTTTCTGGTGACTCCTTGCCATTTTCAACCTTTCCTTAATCTGAATAATCTTTTCTGTCGTTTCTTGCACGATTTCTGGTCCAATAAGCTGACTTTCTCCCACTTCAGTCCATATCATGGGGGATCTACACTTTCGCCCATACAGAGCCTCGAATGGTGCGCACTTAATGCTCGTGTGGTAACTGTTATTATAAGAAAACTCAACCAATGGGAGATGAGTATCCCAACTACCACCAAAATCCATAACAGAATCTCGAAGCATATCTTCCAGTGTCTGAATAGTACGCTCACTCTGACCATCGGTCTTAGGGTGGTAAGCCGTACTCATGTGTAGTTTTGTACCCAACACCTTCTGAAGAGCTTGCCATAAATGTGACGCGAATCGACCATCATGGTCTAAAATGATTGACACCGGCACACCATGTCTTGTTACAATCTCGTTGATATAAATCCTTGCCAGCTTTTTCATTTTGTAATCTTTACATATGGGTAAGAAGTAAGCCGACTTGGTCAATCTATCTACTATGACCCAAATCGCATCATACCCACTGCTGCTTCTAGGCAACTTTGTGACTAAGTCCATGTTATCTTCTCCCATTTCCACTCAGGAATTTTTAGTTTCTGAAGTAATCCTGAGGGTTTCTGATGTTCGGCTTTAATCTTAGAGCACATAAGACACCTGCTAACGTACTCAGCAATGTCTCTCTTTATACCAGGCCACCAATACAAGTCTCTCAGATCATAGTACATCTTATCCGCACCCGGATGTACTGAATATCTAGAAGTATAAGCTTCATCCATGATCAATTTCCTTACACCACCAATTGATGGAATCCAGATACGATCGAAGAAGTAAATCCCACCATCAGCTCGTCGCTCAAAGTGTGTTTCTAATCCTCTTAGCCATTCAGCTGGGGCTTTGAGATCCTTGGAAGCTTCTCCATGTGCTTCCAAAATCTTAGTCTTAAGTACAAAATGGATAGTAATACTCATAGCACATACTCGCCTTGGCTTGAGCCTTTCTTTTCTACTCAAGGCATCTGCCACCACATTCGCCTTGCCCGGGTGGGTATTTGGATCTCACAAACCTGTTTAGTCAATGAGTTGCTCGATGCCATCGCCTTTGGCGCATATTTAAATCCTTCTGGTCTAAATATGTACTGGTGACTTGGTGGTCAGTGTTGATAAACTTTTTCGTCCATTAAGATAATGTCTCCAGATTCTTAAGAGCTGAACACCACAAACCAATTCATTCGTGGGTGGTATTATTTTTCTCATTGCGCTTCTTCAATTGTCTTGAACGCATATGACTATCACTTGCCCCGTTGCTATCCAGCAGCACCCAAAACTTGTTAGATTCATCACATGACCAAAAAGTCATCAGTCCATCGGGGGAGTGCTAACACAGGGATGATTTGCATAGTTTATACTTATGAATTTGGAAAGCTACATATTGCTTAGGCCCCACACATAAGTCTTATTCTTCTGAGTCAACAGGGTGAGGGGCTTTGCGATCTTGGAGAAATTCTCAATAAACCTTCGGTAGTAACCCGCCAATCCTAGAAATGAACGGATTTCAGTTGACGATTCAGGAGTCTTCCAGTTCTTAACCGACTCAACCTTGCTAGGATCCACGTGCGATACGTCTCGGTTGTCCACATGTCTAGGAACTTGTACTTCTTGTAACCAAAATTCGTTACTTGAAAATTTGGCATACAAAGCTTCTCCTTCTGGGTAAGTCTAAAATCGTTCTTCCTGTGGACTTTCATGTTCTTCTTCTGACTTTGATTAGTTATATGTCTTAAAGAAACCCCCCCCCCCCCAAAAAACCCCCCCCCCCCCCCCCCCCCCCCCCATTTTTATATTATTAATATTTTTATATATATATATTATTACAATTAAACATAATTACAATTTGTCCAAATACGGCTTGCAAACGCGGTTCATTATGTCCATAAATATTGCTGGCACGTTTTTCAGCCCAAATGGCATGACTGTGAACTCAAAGTGCCCATATCGAGTTCTAAACGAGCTCTTTGGTATATCTTCCTCTCGGACTCTCAACTGATGATATCCTGAGCGAAGATCTAATCTTGAGAATCACACGCACCTTGTAATTGGTCAAACAAGGCCGTCAATTCGGGGGGGTAACAGTTCTTTATAGTCAACTTGTTTAGTTCCTGTGGTAATCTCACATTCTATCGAACCGTCTTTCTTCATGACAAAGAGCACGGGTGCTTCCCCGGTGGTGGTGGACTTGGTTCGAATTAAAACCTTCTCTGAAGTTCTTTAAGCTGGTTCGACAATTCTATCATTTCTGAAGGGGCTAACCGGTATGGAGATCTAACAACTGGCGATGCGCCTATGGAATCAGTATCATGTGAATTCTATCTCTCGCACAGAGGGTAAACCTATCAGATCGTTTGGGAAATACCTAGGGGAAGTCTCGGACAACACGTATGTCATCAAGCTTTTTCTCATCAGCCTTGATACATGCAAGTGATCAGGTTCCCCCTTTTTACCGCTTTCGCGTGAACTTTCAAGAATCTTACCATTCGGAAGAGGAATACCGGAAATCTTCTCAACAATCGATGAGAGCTCGGTGATATGCCAACCAATCCTTCCAATGATAACATCAAAAACTTCTAGCCGGTTGGCAACAAGTCTATTTTGAACAAGTGATTTAACAAGACTAAGGTGCAACTACGTAAAATGGTATTAGTGCTAATGACTTTTCCGTCTGCTAACTCTACTTCGTAGCTAGTGTTTAGAGTGGTAGGGGCAATATTAATAAAATGCGTAAACGCAGAAGATACAATAACTTTCTCAGCACCGGAGTCAAATAGATTCATGAGTAGTGATCATTAAGAAGAAAGTACCCGTGTACCACATTCGGATTATCGTTGTGGGATTTTCAACCACACATAGCTCTCCCCAGGGCTCCATTCATTTTGCTAGGTTCCTGCTTTCGGACAACTTATCCTTGAAATGTCCTTTCTTTCCACCCGAAATATGTCACATTTTGCGGGAGTCGTTTACCTGCACCCGAGGCCCTAAACTACAATCCTTTCCTTTTCGACCTAAGCTTTTGGCATCTCTGGCACTTTGAGGACACGGTTCCATGAGTGTAAGTTGCACCGATTACATTTTGGTAAATTTTTCAGCAATCAAAATCTTTCCTCCAGTTGGGGCTGCAGCATATGCCCTGACATTTTCCTGTCTCCTGTTTTGTTGCTGGTGATGATTGTTGTTTCGGTTGCGGTTATTGTTGCTGTTGTGGTTGTTGTTGTAGTTATGGTTATTGTTATTGTTGTTTCTCTGGTTGTCTTCCCATTTCCTTTTATTGCTTTCCCCGATTCTTGCAGCCCTACCCTGAACTGCTTGCTCGACCAGTTCACGGGCCATGTTGATTGCCTCATGCAAGGTCGCAGGCTTTGAAGAAGTGATGTTTCCTTTGATTCTTTCAGGAAACCCACGAATATACCTTTCAATCTTCTTCTTTTCAGTAGGCACCAATTCATGACACATCAAGGCCAGTTCATGGAAACGATTGTTGTAAGCTTCAATATCATCTCCTTTCAGAGTCAGAGTCCAAAGCTCTTGTTCCATCCTTTGGATTTCAGTTGCTGGGCAGTATTCAGTGGTCATCATAGCTTTCACGTTGCTCCAGGGGATCTGATTAGCATTAGCAAGTCCCAAAGTCTGAACATTTCCGTTCCACCAGGTTAGAGCACGACCCTCGAACGTGCACATAGCAAACTTCACTTTGTCATCTTCAGCACATTTGCAAATTTCAAACACTTGCTCCATCTTTTCGAACCAACGTTTCAGTCCGACTACACCTTCAGTCCCCTTGAAAGAGTGAGGCTTGCCATTCATAAATGTCTTATACGAACATCCATGCATCTCTGGTACAACAGTTCCTCCAGTATTTGTTGATCCAGATCCACCAGCATTGTTTGAGTCAGCTCTAGTCTTTTCATATTTTTCAATGGCTTTGGCCACACGCTTTTCCACTATCTTCCTAACAGATTTCTTCTTAAATCTCCTGGGCGGCATGATTTTGGCAACACAAGTACACAATTCGTTGAGAATTTGTAAAGGTATGCAGAGTCATGGCACATGGTAAATAATGGAGAATGATATAAATAATCATAAATTAATCAGGATAGTCGATATTTATATAATTGATCGATAAAAATAGATATTGATTGTTAAAAGATAGACGTAAGAGATCAAATTTAAACCAAGTATTATATATCTAAGATTATATATAATGCAATAATGACAATCGGAAAAGTAAGTAAGGATCAGGGAATACGCGCGCGTGGATATCGGATAGCGATGAAGGATTCTGTATTTAAAAATAAAAGAAAAGAAAACCTTTAAACTTTGTGGTTATAGACTAGGTTTTGAAAATGACCCAGTTCCCTATAACCTTGGCTCTGGTACCATCTGAACACTCCCCAAAATCAGTAGCACGGATTGGTAAACAATGGTCGTGCGACGTCAAAGTACCAACAACAATCAAGATATAGGAAACGACCGTAAAGATGTTTAAGACAGGGAAGATATTCATTCGTGCCATAGCAAATATCAGAGTTATACAATAGGTCCCATAGGTTTATAACCATAAACAGTTCACATACATTTTAATTATACAAAAGCTTCATAAAAATAAACCCCCAAGAAAAAGAGATGACTTAAGTTTTTAAAGATAATAAAAAAAGTTGCATAACTTTAGATAAAGACACATAATCCGTCTTCATTGATATCCGCCACGGCTCCCCTCACAATCTTCATACCCTAGGACCTGAATTACAAGCTAAAGTACAACACAAGATGGTGAAAATCACTAGGTTTATCGTAAAAAGGTGGACCACAGATTTGAAGTAATAGTAGACTCTGAAACACACCTGTCAGGAGTCCAAACGTATAATTTATTGCAACTAAGCTCATGACCCCGAGCCTTAACTATAATTTGTGCCCCAATCAGAATATAGGAGAGCTGCCCAACAACCAAACACCTCTTTTAATGTTAAATGTACCTTGACAAACTAGTGACCCAAGGAAAGGAGGGAGATTGTCAGTCCTGATAGATCTATCCACAACACTCGGTGCTTACTACAATAGCAAATTAATGTCATGATAAAAAGGGACTCACGCAAAAAGGTAACTTAGCAATAATATTCAGGCAGTAATCTTGATAGCTTATTCTTGTAAACACTTTCTGAAAACACTTAGAAAAACACTATGTGTCCAATATAAAACAAACAATGTAATACACCCCGTAATTTTGTTAAAACGAATCACGTATAAAAAGTGGACTATGAACTCCCTCCGTCGAGTGAATGGTAATCAACCCTATTCACAATAGAAAAATGCGTCACTAAGTAATCCGAAGGCAACCTAATCCACTATAGGTCGTATAAGTAAACTAAAAACACTTTGATATTTATAGGTCGTATAGCCGCAATCAATTATCGTTCGTGCAAACATAATTAAGGAGGTCAGTAAGTGACGTATGAGAGCTATGGACACTTTAAATCGTAATCCAACAACTCGTCGATACGCCACCTGAAGAGGCCTCATTATGAACACCCTAGTAATATAGTACTTTGATTAAACTAATTACAACATATAATCTATATAAGCTACAACACCGTCCTAGATCCGTTTAGTGAAATCATATTTATAAAGTAAAAACGTTTATAAAAGTCCTTTAGTAAAAACGGCGTAACTTTCCTTTTCTCGTTTAAATCCGTTTCTTATGTCCACCGCCTTCGTATAAGACGAGTTTATCAAAATATAACATTTTCAAAATTGAGTTTTCTGATGACTAGTGATTTTACTGTTCATAAACAGTTATATAATTTACATTTTTATAGATTTAGTTTATCGTAAATCTCGTGAAATGTCGTAACTTATTCGTTTTAGAAATCCGTTTTTAGCGATCTTTCGGAGTACGTTCTCAGTATTTGTAAAAGAGTTTTATCAATATTAATGAGTTTTAAAAATATAAGTTTCTTCTGTGGTGAATATATTTTTATAAAAATAGTTTTATAAAAGTATATATTTAACGTAAACTTGAAATCGTCGTATCTTTTTCGTTATAAATCGGTTTTTCGAGTTTCTTATCATTTTGGAATCGTCATGAGGTGTATTATCTTTATAAGATGTAAAACCTACTGTCTAAAACACGAATTAAAACAGCCCACAAATGTCTTTAATCTCACATGAAATCATAAACTTTCCTTAATTAACTTTTAATCACTAGTTTATACTTAAACATTTTCCACTTAAACCAACATGTTAACATACTTATAATCTCATTATTCCATGATATTACCAATCACATATCATATGAAAAAGTGTACAAAATCATAATCACAAGTAAGTTATCCATTTAACATGTTTAAAACCCTAAATGGTGATTTAGTTATATAGAACATGTAAACACATAAAAATGATAAAAGTAAAGACATAAAGGTTTATAGATAACCTTATAGTGATGTATGATGATGAGAAATATGATCTAAACCCTTGTTTAGATTTTTAACCCAAGCTTGCAAGATTTGAAACTCTAATCCAACTAGAAACCCTAATCTTGAAATTACTTGATTAAATCTTGCAAATGCTTAGCCAACCCTTCAAAACACCTTAGGTTATCATAGGAAGGATGTGTGTATGCTTGTATGGTCTTAGAAAATCAAGCTATGGTTTATATAAATGGGGTGTTTGTAGCCGTGGCCTAAAGGGAGGGAGGAAGAGAGGTTTTTGTGAAATTTTAGCTAAGGAAAGTGTATGTGTGAATTACTTACACTAGTGTATGTATTATATACATAAGGACTAGTCAAGGAAACATTTTGAGGGTTTCATGGAGTCTTGGTCAAGACACTAGTGAAGTTAGTAAGAAAAATATCTATATGTTCCTAAAAGATGAGAACATCTCATGAAATTAAGGAAATGTGTTTTCAAACTTGATATTTCTTTGTTCTTCTAGCTCCATATCCGGCCATGTATGCCTATATGTGATGATATTTAGTAAATTTTAGGTATTGGGTATAAAAGTGAGTATTTGTTGAGGCGTAGAAAAGTTTTGGTGCTTCCGGGTATGCCTAAATGTATTTAATTGCGAAACGTAAACGTTTTACGCAACCAATAAAAATAAAATATAAAAAGTTGATTATTACTTTCGTAAAAATAATATATTGCTTGTTTGACGAAAACTTTAATTCGTTTGGTGTTCGTTTACGCTAATTGTTGATTTTTAATTTACGCGATTTAACTATATATAATAAGAATTAAAAGTAAACGCGTACTAAAAAATAATTAGTAAAATAGATGACGTCGTAAATGACCTGAAAAATACGGAATGTTACAATAAATACTTTCCTAGCACAAAGACATCCTAAATAAACATAAACATAATGATAGATATACTAGCCCGTGACATAAAGCCCGGGGCGTATCACATTAAACACAAGTCATATAAGTTCAATACATTTGTGCATTAGGTGTGTGTTTGTTTTAGATTTTTTACTTACTCATTGAGTTGTGTTTCATGGTTTACAGTTTAGGATTTTTGGGTCGTATTGAGAATTTGTGCTCAACAGTTGTGTTAATACTAAAATAGTTCATAATAGCTTGATAACATTGATATTTTGTCACTTAAACCATCGAATGGACGAGAATTGTAATGAAAAAAATCGTGTTTATTTCCTTTTTTTGCATGTCATGGTAGCCGTTTTAATTGCAACTGCACGGGACAATCCCAAACTTCTTTGTATGTTGCAACTGTGTTGCGCATTCCTGTACAAAACTAGCATTATTTCAAATGCGCCTAGCCCTTAACCATCCGTGTTTCATAATAATCCTGTGCAGTTTGTTACAACGGACCAGAAAGGTGCATTAACGCTTATTTTGATCCAATTACTGTTACATTGGGTTTACACATGACGTTATGGAAAATTTATGTTTATAATTATTGTTCATGTTGTTGTTGTTAAAAAGTTGGATGCTTTTTTATGTTGGTGTTATATGCAGGCTTCACTCGGGATCCAGTTGCGGCAGAACTACGTAATTGGGCGGTGTATATGTATTCAAGGTGATTTTATATAGTATGTGGGGAGGGCTGCCTAACCCACCGGACTTATACAGAGAGTAAGACGCCCACCAGTCAAAAGTAAAACGAGCTTTCCATGAGGGGAAAGCTCTAGAAGTGAACTTCTGGATTATTGAATTCCAGTTGTTACACTTAGCCATGCTACATCCAGTTGGAACTCCAAGATACTTCAAATGAAATTTAGCCGCCTCACAACCTATATTACATGCCATATTAGAAACCTCATTATCACACAAAACACCAAGGATGTTGCCTTTTAGTGAACATTAATTTTGATCCCTGGGGATAAGGAAAAAAGAACGGAACAACACATAACAGATGTGCACATTAGTGTGAGGGACCATTCATCCAAAGTAAATAACGTCATCAGCATAATTGAGATGAGTTAATGCTAAATGTTATCACGACCGAAAGAAGCACCTTTGTAAAGATTCAATTCCTCAGTCTTATACGTGAGAGAACTGCAACCCTTCCATAAGCCTAAAAGAAAGAGAAAGGAGATTTGTGGATCTCTTGTCTTAATTACCCTAGAAATTCTCGAACTCGGCTGTAGGAGACCATGAACCAAGATGGATGATACGATCTGATTGTGGACAACCTAAAAATCCAAGATCGCAATTAATACTTAAACCCATGCTTCTCCATATAACCAAATCCAAAAAAAATCCTTCCTTAATGAGATCTAAAAAGCTTTTCAAAATCAACTTTGAAAACCAATATGCTTTTTCTGCGAATCTTACGTTTACCATTTCCATGACTTCATGTGAGTTTGTGAGGGGAACATCGTGAATATCCTACCCTTGGTTAAAAAGACTGATTGCACCGGACTTATGCATTTACTAAATCCACCGTGGCTAAGTATGGTAGATAATAATTTCTCACAATAATTTTATATTGATCCCTATAAGGGATTATAGGGTGAAAATCCATGACCGGAATTAGCTTTAGAAACCTTCAGAATTAAAGAATTAAACGATGGCATTAAAGCCTTTGGGGATACGAACTTGAAATGGAAATAAGCTTGAACGAAACGAATCACCACATTGCTTCGATATACCACAAAAAAGTTTGTAAAGAATTTTAAAGGTAATTAAGTCTTGGGGGCCCGGCGCACGATCCACCCACCCAATCATACAGCCCATTTAATCTTCATCACGAGGAAAATGGAATTCTCCAAAAGAATTCCTCTTTCAGGTTAAGCATGCAGGTTAATAGAATCCAGCAATTAAACGTGGAGCATATCCTAGGGCGGGTGGTTGAAAACGATTTCAGGAATATGTCTCCAAGAATTCAGATTTGGGCCATTTTTAAGGGGTCTTCATTCCATCCTCATTTTTTGGATACCGCTAAACGGCAAGTTGGCGCTGTTTTTCTTTCAGAGTGCCATGAAAAACAATTTGGAGTTTTCGTCGCCCTCAATAGGCCCTTTTGATCTTGTCTTTTTGAGCTATTATCCTTAGTTTCCATAGTTGGATCTAAATCCCCTATAAAAAAAGAATAGATTCTTTGCGTAGAATGTAAAAAGTTCTTCTTCACAGCACATCCTTGTTTCAACTTTTAGAATTCAATAGAAGATCGCGCTCGAATTTGATGCTCCTTTTAAGGTTGTTTGTTTACCTTTCTCGATGCAAATCCATTCACGAATCGAATTATTTAAGATTCTGCAATTTTTTCTTAAAGGAAAGTATTCAGGCCCTTTTGACTCAACAATTGCCGTTATTTTTCTATAGTTTGTGAACAAACTAGATCATGGAAACGCATTGCCAACATATTATGCCACGTATGAAAAAATCATAAGAGATATAAGTAGTAGGTCCATAATTCCGACCACAGATTCTATTGTAAGAGGGATAGTAGGTAATTCAGGAATACCTTTCTCCAAGTTTAACGGCCAGTTCATATGAGGGAACGCCTCTAACGGCTTTTAGAAAACCAAGTAAAAGATCGAGGTTGCTCATCTTAGGTCCCACTTATCAGTCCAAGTGTAATTGAATACCCTCCTAATTGGGTTGTCAAGAGAAGAGCGTTAGTAATGAAAGCATTAAATATATCAGCTTGTCTTTCAATTAAATATAGAACCAAAATCTTTCCCAAACATCTCGGAACTTCATTAACTCTTCCTTCCGCCACCATAAATTACATTCTAAGTAGCAATAAAATTACGCCAAGTAGACCATAAGGGACCAAACACTTACCAGGATAGATTCTGAGGAAGCATACACAACGCAAATCCACATGTTATGAATGTTTTTCGGGATCAAAAGGACCGTTGATTATTATTATAGTTATCAATTACATGAGATTTTCAGATTTTAGAAAGGACAAGACTATTTAACATCAAAATGAATACCAACCCGGAACCATGGCCTCTTAGCAGTGTGGATGCAAAATTCAAATGTAAGAATTACCCAAATACTTGACGAAGCAGTCATAAAAAGCACTTCGTCTCGCATTTGTGTCTCCGGTTGAGCTAAGAATTGGGACCTTTATATCGATTGCATAAATCAGTCTCCCATCTCCGTTTAGGCGGTAATACTGATATTTAAAAGGCGGGTATCAGAGCTTAGATGACAGGGATTTCCAAGGTGGGGAGTTGATGGAGACTGGACATGCGTACTTTGTAGATATTGTGGGGGGGCTCTGCAATGCCTGGTGGTAGCAAGGTTAGCCTGCAGAATTAGGTGGTGGGGGCTGTGTTGTTTTGGGTGGTGTTTGGTGTTGGAGGGGGGGGGTCGGGGTTGGTTTGGGGGATTGGGTAGGGTTAAAGTTTGGGCATCGGCCCGGGACCTTGGATTATGCGTGAGATGAACCAAAGTGGGGTGTTGGTACTGGGGAACGGGGGATGTTAGCTTGGTTGGAATTAGTTGTTGCGCGCGTGTGGCGAGTGGGAGGGGGGTGGGGTGTGTCGGGGGGGGTAGGGGTTCCGCGGTTGGCCACGGAAAACCGCACATCTAAGGTCGTCAGCGGAATCTAGAGGGGGTGGTGTGTTTGGGGCGTTTTGGGGGTTCGTAAGGGTTGGATTTCTACATAAGAGGGGGATTACGCGCGGGTGGGTGTACTTTTGTTTTTTGTTAGTTGTGTTGGGGAGTTTATTATCATGTAAATCCATTACGTATCATCCGCTGTTCTTTAAATTAGTTCCTTGTCAAAACTAAAAAAAAACCAAAACAACCACATTTATTTACCTTTTTACTCGAACATAGTAAAGTCATAAACCATACACACCCCCTTATTTTTATTAAAAAGGTTAGAAGGTTACTAAACCTTTTGACCATGTACTATAAGGAATTTAACTCTCATTTATAACTCTTACCATAAAAAACACGCACGGCACCCCAACAATAAATCGATCCTCCTCTCCCCTTTTTTTTCTCTCGGTACGCCGGCAACACATCCACCACCACCAAGATCATCATCAAAAAAAATATTCCCAAATCGATTATAACCACTCCAACATTATTCCTACATTAATCCTTATCATTCTTTTCAAGATTAATCACCATGCAAGAACTTGTTGTGAACTGAGATTTAAGAGATTAGTTTGGTGGTGGTCGTTATAATGAACGTGTGGTAAAAATTTGAGCTTCCAACTCTTAAAAACGAAAAAGATATGGCGATTTGAAGTTGGGAAATTGTTTCGGCAAAATTCTGCACACGTTGTTTTTGTGCAGAATTTTAGTCCATTTTGCGAGTAGTGTAACTTGGTCATGCCAATAGCTTTTCTAGATTTGCAGGACCCTATGATTAAGTGCTTCGAGTCTACTTTCCAACGAACTAGGCCTCGTCGATTTTCAGAATGTAAAAGTGAGTCAAACCCTTTGTACAAGATTAAGTGTCAAAACTGTGTTTGCTGTCCAGAAATTCGATTGTAAAGATGCTGTGTGCAGGCGGGTCAAAACTTATTATTTTTGGACGAAATTTAAACTGGAGGTTGTCCATGATATGTGTGACCTACTGGATTTTTTCCAGATTTTTATAAAATGTTTTGAGGGGTCTGCTGTAGCCAAACTTTTGCAAAGTCCAGCAGACCCTGTTTTAGAACAAGTGTCATTGATGTGTCTTTCATAATAAGATTACTTAGGCTATGGTTTATGGGTGAACTATGGTAGTTACATAACATATAAGGGTAACTTAATATGGAGGGAGATCGTCTAGTTCGACCATTTAGCATTCCTTTAAGTATGATGATCCTCTAGTTAAAAACGTCAAATTTCAGAAAATGTAGGTGTGGCATTTCTAGTGGTTCTCAATCATGGATTCTTAAGCATAGGATATTACTACATGCCGATATATATAAATATGTATCTATTTACTCGTATTACGATACATTTTATTATAAGTGTGAATTTTAAATACGCGCCACTTATTTTTAGGTCGTGGTTGATTCGTTGGTGCTTATTCTCTTTATTTGATTCTTGTCCGACTACTTCCACCTAAGGTGAGTTCATAGCCCCACCTTTTCTTTTTAATGGTTTTCATAAACTGTTTTCGGGGTGAGAATACATGCTCGTTTTACTAAGCAAATTTATTGATTTCTACTACTTAAGCGTTACATGACTATTTTTACTAAAGCTTTTACTTGCATACTACATGACTTTTAATACATGGTTGTTTATTCCTGAATTTACTAAAGCTTGATTTGCTTACTACATGATTTGAGATCACTGAATTCTTATATATGAAAACTGAGAGTTTTGAACACATTACTTGTTTTACATTGGACACAAGTGCTTTCAAACTGTATGCTATCCAGATTGTTGACTGAATATTATTGCCTAGGTTACCACAATGCCAATTAAGTCCCTTTTATCATGAACCGTTAATTACCTAGGTAAGCGCGAATGTTGTGGGTAGATCTATCGGGATTGACAATCCACGCCTTGAATTTCTGGTCACAAGTTGGCCATGGTGCATTTAACATGGTGAGGAAAGTTAGGGTGTTTTGGCATACATCCTATATACAGTAAGGGCACAAACTAGTTAAGGTTTCGGGGTCATGAGCTTAGTGCAATAATACATGTTTTAGACTACTGAATTTGTTTCGTAGTCTACTATTACTTAAATCTTGTGGTCCACTTCTGAACATTACTTGATCTATTGAATAACTACATGGATTTCAGAAATAACACTTTAAAAATATTGTAACGCTTCTTTCTTACTAAAATATTTCTTGAATTATTTCAATACTGTTTTTTTACTTAAACTTATGAATTCACCAACATTATTGTTGACGTTTTTGCATGTATTTTCTCAGGTTATTATCTTGCTAGCTGAGCATTGGGAGCATAGCAGTCGCGTGGATATCAAAACTTTAAGGACTTGGTTTTCTTCACATCCGATAATTGTTTTCTTTAATTATACAAATGAGTCATGTTTGAACGCTTGCAATTCTTATTAAAATTATTGGGACCTGAATTTACTCTGATTTATTTAAATCGAATGTGACATTTTATTAAATGTCTATTTTAAGGTCGTTTTCTATAACTTGTGTGTATGAACTATGAAGTAGCACCCCAAGTGGTATATCCGCTGCGTTGTTGATTTTTAGGGGTGTTACATCTGTGAGGTCGTTGGTGTGTATATTTAATAACTACTCAAATCTCCAGAGAAAACACAGTAAATTAATAGTTTTTTTAGTTTCAAGACCAAAAGGTGAGTATGAAATATCAAAATTTCAAAAATATATACATGGAGTAAAGTGCAAAAATTATCACTATGGTTTCTCAAAAAACTGTCTCACGTCCCTCGTTAAAAATTTGTCCAAAACACATCCCTCCGTCAATATTTTGAGGCACGATACATCCCTTGGACTAACGGTGCAACTTTTTCCCGTTAAATACTAACGAAGGTCTAAAAGGAGGGTATAGTTGTCTTTTTGCTGCCACAGAGATATATGGTGAACTTTTACTTTAAATTTTTTATTTTTTTAGTTTTTCTTTGTTTTTTAATTTTTTTTAAATATTTTTTTATATTCTTATTCGTCAAAAAATTTAAATTTTTTTTAAAAACTTTAGAAAAAAAATTTCGCCCGTTTTAAAATCTTAATTTTTTCATACTTTTTAAATTTTAATAAAAAATTACGTTATTATTCGTGAAAAAATTTAAAAATTAAAAAAAAAATTCATACTTTTTAAATTTAAAAAAAATTATTAATTTTTTTTTCTTTTTTCTTCGATTTTTTTTAAATTATATAAAAATTTAAATTAATTTTTAAAATTTTTAAAAATAGTTTTATACATTTTTACGTTTTCTTACGAATTTTTTTTTGTTTTAAAAGTTAAAAAAGAAAATTTTAAAATTTTTTAAAAAAAGTAAAAGGCACGAATAATTATGTAAAAAAATATTTTTATAAAAAAGTTTTTGAAAGAAAATTTAATTTTTTTCACGAATAATAACGTATTTTTTTTTAAAATTTAAAAAGTATGAAAAAATTAAGATTTTAAAACGGCCGAATTTTTTTTCTAAAATTTTGTACAAAAATTTTAAATTTTTTGACGAATAATAATGTAAAAAAATATTTTAAAAAAAATAAAAAACAAAGAAAAACTAAAAAAAATTAAGTAAAGGTCCACCATACATCCTTGTGGCAGCAAAAAGACAACTATATCATCATTTTAGACCTTCGTAAGTATTTAACGGAAAAATTTTTGCACCGTTAGTTCAAGGAATGTATTGTGCCTCAAAACATTGACGGATGAATGTGTTTTGGGCAAATTTTTTAACGAGGGACGTGAGACAGTTTTTTGAGAAACCACATGGATGATTTTTGCACTTTACTCTATATACATGATACGTATCAGTTCGGACATGTGATTTGGTATAATGATGTTTATTTGCTAGTTTCAGACACGTGTTTAAGTATTTTGTGAACTTGGTATTTGGAAAATAGATATGGTGTCTTATTACCCACTTTCATAGGTAGTTTTTATATAATGGTTTTGTGATTTTGTTTTCACTAACTCACGGGTTTACCCACGTGCAATGGGTATCTGAGGGCGTGAATATGAGCAAAAACTTGTATCCGCCGATGGATAACGGATGAAGAAAACTATGAGTGCGGGTGACAGGTTACAAGTACCCATGCTCATTGCCCACGTATACCAACCCTATTCCACCCTAATATATCACATTTTTCTTTTCGTGATCTTTGGAAAGAATGTCAAGAATATGGTCGTGTGATTGATGCTTATATCCCAAACAGGAGGTCGAAATTAGGTAATAGATTTGGTTTTGTACGTTTTATTCTCATTAAAGATGTGGATCGGTTGGTGAGAAATTTGTGCAGAATATGGATGGGGCGTTTACGATTGCATGCTAATGTTGCTAAATTTCAAAGACTTCCTTTGATAATATAATTTAAATAATAAATGATTTTCCTTTGAATAAAACAAACAGAATGTTAACCGGAATCTAATGATGGTGTAAAAGTTCCATGGTGAAGTGCCTATAACATAAAGGGTTTTCTGTGGATCAACCTTCATATGTAGGTGCTGTAAAATAGAAGATGGAGCACAAACAAGTTGTTGAGGAGGATTCTAAACCATCTTTAGCGCTTGATGAGTCCTGTTTTCTAGAATATGATTACTCATTAGCTTTGAAGGGGAAGATATCGGATTTTGGGCTACTAACTAATTTGAAGATGGTATTAATCAAAGAGGGTTTTGATAACTTTAATCTTAAATACTTAGGACGATTTTGGGTCCTTATTGAATTTCGTATGAAAGAGGCGTTGGAGAATTTTAAATCTCATGTTGGAGTTAGTTTGTGGTTTTTTTCTTTAGAATATGCATCCAACTCTTTTGTGATTGACGAGAGGGTTGTTTGGGTGGACATTGAAGGAGTTCCTATGAAGATGTGGACGAGTAATACGTTTAATAAAATTTAATCTAAATGGGGAGAATTATTATTCGAGGATGATAAAGAGAATTTGTCTTTGTACAGTAAGAGGATATGTATCAAGACTAAGCTGTAACAAAACATTTTCAAGACTTTTAAGATCATTGTTAAAGGAAAAAAAATTTGGATTCGTGCTAAAGAGGTTAGTAGATGGGTTCCTGATTTTTTGGAAGAAGAAGAAGGGGAGGATGAGTCCAATGATGACAAAGATGATAATGAGTTTGTTAGAGACAAAAATGAAGATGAATTGCAAGCTCATTCTGATAATGATTATGATATAGATGTGGTTCCAGAAACGAAGTTTAGTCAATCCCATGAGACGTCAAAACAAGGCAATGAAACTAGATTTGAAGAAGGAGAGATACATTCCAAAGACCCGTTTAAAATATATGATCTGTTACAAAAGAAACCTTGTAGTAATAACAAGGAAGATGAGAATTCTAATGCAACTTTCAAGTACCCTCCAGGTTTTACTCCGGTGGACGATTTGAGTAACAAAGATGACCAAGATGTGTTTGTTAACGTGGAGGAACAGGCGCCTAAACAGTTGATTAATGCTCAAGGTAATGTCAATGAGGATAATTGTAACAGGGGCGTGTCACAATCAAAGGAGGAAGACAAAAATCTCATTGTTCAGGTCATTTTAGATGCTCAGCAGGCCCTCAAACAGGTGGTTATATATTGCAAGTGTTGGATAATTTGGTTAAGGTGGGTCAAACAATGGGATACAAGATGGATAGATGTGTTAGTAATATAGAAGAATTTATTAAGATTCATGGAGAGAGCGAGTCTTATCAATGAATTTCCTATCTCTTAATATTCAAGGCCTTTCCTAAAAGGCTAAAAAAGATTGGGTTAAGGAGCTATGTAATAAGAACAAGGTGAATTTTTTATCTCTCCAATAGATAAAAATGAAGTCGATTGATAATCGGTGTATCAAGAATTGTTGGGGTAATTTTTCTTTTGAGTTCGTTTGTGGCCCTTCCGTGGGTAACTCAGGAGGTATCGTTTGTGTTTGGGATCCTAGGGTATTTTGAAAGCATAATTCTACGATTTCGGATTATTTTGTTGCTATTCAAGGTGACTGGATTCCTAATGCTAAAAGGTATCTTATCATCTCCGTTTATGCTCCTCAAGAATTTTCTGAGGACAGAATGTTATGGTCTTATTTAAATCACGTGATTGATAGTTGGAGTGGTGAAACCACCATAATGGGAGATTTTAATGAAGTCTGGTCTAAAGAAGAACGTTTTGGCACTATTTTCAATAATCATAATGCAAGTGTGTTTAACGCTTTTATTTCATCAGGCGGCTTGGTGGAAGTTCCTTTAGGAGGATGTGCTTTTACGTGGTGTCATAAATCCGGTAATAAAATGAGCAAGCTGGATCGTTTTTTGATTTCGGAAGATCTTATGGGATCTTGCCCAAATATTACGGCTATTACTCTTGATCAATATTTATCGGATCATAGACATATTCTATTACGAGAGGTATGCTATGATTATGGTCCCACTCCATTTCGGATGTTTCATTATTGGTTCGAATGGGAAGGATTTGATAAATTTATCGTTGATACTTGGAGTAACACAGAGATTTTTGATAATAATGCTATCTTAAAGTTCATGAAGAAGTTGAGATATTTAAACGTGCAGACTCGTTTGTGGGTTAGAGATAAAAAAGAAAGTGTAAATGTGAACAAATCAAATCTAAAAGGTATGTTGCATGATATTGATCTTTTAATCGATGATAAAAAGATGGATCAGGAGTTATTAAATAAGAGGGTGCATGTTATGAATTCGATTCAAGAATTGGAAAAGTTAGAGGCGATGGAGTTAGCTCAAAAAGCCAAGATAAATTGGTCGATTGAAGGGGATGAAAATTCTAAATATTTTCATGGTATGCTTAATAAGAAAAGAAATCAACATGCTATTCGTGGTATTTTAACTGAAGGTATTTGGATCGAGGATCCTAATTCAGTTAAGGACGAGTTTTTATCTCATTTTCAGGAATGGTTCGATAGTCCATGTTCGTCAAGATTAACGTTGGATATGGTTTTTCCGAATAGAATTAGTGCGGAGCAGAACCTTGATTTAGAGAGGAATGTGACGAAGGAGGAAATTAAAAGGGCGGTGTGGGACTGCGGTACAGATAAGTCTCCTGGACCGGATGGCTTTACATTTGGATTTTATAGAAGATATTGGGATACTATCGAAAAAGATGTCGTCGATGCGGTGTCATATTTCTTCACAGCAGGCACGTTTCTTAAAGGAGGTAATGCTTCTTTTATCGCTCTAATTCCTAAAATGCAAGACGCTAAAGTTGTTAAAGATTATTGTTGAGAATCGTTTTGCCCATCTAGGATTAGTTTTACAGATAATATTGAATGCACAGCGGAATAATAAGAAAGCAATATTATCAAACAAGGTTTTTCATTCATACGTTTTCCCTATTACCCCAACTACTATAATTTGGGGTTACTAACTACTACATAGACATCTATAATATGTCTATTACTAATTAACTACTAACTATGGTGTACACACACACCTTTACTATTCGACTCTCATCACTCGACTCTATGTTTCTGGATGGATTTTTCTAAATGCCTGGACCTCCTTTTATAGCATATGGAGTCATAGGCTTACAAGGAAACTAATTAATATATTAATGAGAGAATCAATTAATTATCTTCTCATTAATATTCATTCTTATCTTATTTTGACCAAATCTTTATTTTCTTCTACATCTTGTAGAACTTCATGATGACAATTTTGGTCCTTCTTGTTTCCATCTTGTTTCATTCTTTTATTCACTTTGTCTCATCAAATCAAGAATCCCAACAATCTTCCTTTATTTGATGATGACAAAACAAACAAAGTCTCGTACGAACTTCATCATAAAGCCAAAGCTTCCCCTGAAGTTGAGATGTAATCATCTCCATGAATGAAACAAAATCTTCAATGCTTCCCTTTGACTTAAGATAAAAATTAGAATCCTTGACTATGTCACCACACATAATAAGCTGCAAATCATATCTTTGTAGTCTTCTTCCCCTTTTTGTAATCATCCAACATGGGTCTTTTTGTAGATATGCAACTTGTAAACACGTCCCCTCAAGTGGTGCATGTAGATGGTTAAACATTTAATCAATAAGCTTCCCCTGAAACCAATATGTTTACCATCTATTGAATCTCGAACTCTGTAAGCTCTATGTAGTGATTACTAATGAAGAAAACTGAATATAACGAATTTGATGAAGAAGTAGAATCTCCCAAACTTGTGTATTATGTCTTGCACTATCCACGTGACGTCGAACTTATAAATAAATATGTGAAATATAAGTAGACCGCAACCTCTTGACAAAATCCTCATCTTCTATAAGACACATACTAAGTGATAGCAAATGTGAGCATTGAGCACCATAAGAAAAATCACACATCTTTGCTAGATTTTGACAAGTCTTCGTCAACACCATTTAAGCACGAACAAGTTATCTTAAAAGCCAACCACAACTTTAATATATGATAAGAGCACGCAACCTGTTTGATGAAACCCAACTTACAACATCAAATAAGCAATAATCAACTATCTTCTTAATCAACATCTTCAAATAATCTCAAACGAGCCATTAAAATCTTTAAGAATATAACTATTTGATAATAGTTCTGTCAAGATCTAAAATCCTCATCCAAGAAACCAAAACTGCCTTTTCTGATATCGAATTTAACTAGCAGTAGTTAACTGCTTTTCTCGGAAAGCATTAGCAATACAAAGGTACTATGGCTAGTACTAAACAATCAACACAGCAGTTACTAAGTGAAAAATCGTAGCCATAGTAGAAATCTAACAAACTAGTAGTATTAAGTGCAAGAAAACATCACTAAGTGTAGACGAGCAGTATTAACTTTGAGCGAGCAGTACTAATAACCTGTGAACAATACTAAGTTTTACATGGACAATACTAACTCGAAATTGATAGCAGTATTAACTTCACATTTATTAACCACGAACCAGTATATATGGAAGTTATACTAGGATCAAACACAATCCTACATATCAGGGATTTCTCATTCAAAGCATATCACATTCCATATCCGAAAACTGATATGATAACTTCCAAAGTTGTATCAACCATACATGCTACCCAAATTAATTCAGCAGCCCACGTTTATAATTCAAGCCCATTCATATACGTGTGTCATCATCCTACGTCCAATACTAACATCACAAATATAATAAACGTGGCAGCAATAATCTCGTATCCATAAGCACATATCTCTTCCATAAAAAACAGCTCTTAAAGCCCACGTCTAACACACTTTTATCTTTTGAGCCCAAATAACACATGAAGTAACATTAATATGTAGGCCAAGGTTTCTTTAAATCCCACATGTATTAGAACCAATAGAACAGTACAAATATATATTTTACTTGAAACAGTACATGGACATGTAATATACAAATGGCAGCAGAGTAAGTTTTACCTTGTTACTCAAACAACTTTATACTTTGTGCCCAATAGTGATAACATGAAGGTAGCACTAAGTATATATTCGGCCAACAATACTAATTAACATACCTCTGCAAACATTAAAGCCCACATATTTGAAGCCCAATAGCTGCTATACCAATAAACTCCAATAACAGCATTAAAAACAAGCTAGCTAGTACTAACGAATAGTTTCTAATATTGCAAAAGATAAGTAGTATTAACTACATGTATAACGATCAGTAGCTTGTCCTTCTTCCATTGATTTAGCATTCACTTTTTCGACAAGAACAGTGTCATGAATGCTTGGAGACTAGTTCAAATTCATAAGCCCACGAACACAATGCACCTGCTGTTGTAACCATGACCATGAAAACAAGTCACAACCTGCTTGTTTCTTGAAACTCCTTGCTTCATTCATCATTAGTTCTACTAGGGTTCATCATCAATCCATGGATCGACTCACCAAAGTAGAAGTAGAAAACATAAACACATGGGTCACATGCTATATCTTCACAAATTACCAAGCTGCCATCGATTTAGGGTTTTGAAAAACCCTTTTCTGCAGCAGTTTTAAAAAAATCGTATCTTTAATTTGAGGACACAAATCAAAGATCGCTCTGGTCAGATCATACCTATATGTGTATAGAACCTCCAGTTAAAATTTCGTGACGATCCAGCGGTTAACGAACGATTTATCATTGTTTTACCACAGCTGCCTAAAAAAATCCGAACTTAGAAACCATATACGAATTAGGGTTTTTACTTCGTTCTTCGACATATAACACCTTGTAGATCCTAGATATCAAGAGCCACATGCTCTAATACCAATTGTGGAGAATCGTTTAGCCCATCTAGGATTAGTTTTACAGATAATATTGAATGCACAGCGGAATAATAAGAAAGCAATATTATCAAACAAGGTTTTTCATTCATACGTTTTCCCTATTACCCCAACTACTATAATTTGGGGTTACTAACTACTACATAGACATCTATAATATGTCTATTACTAATTAACTACTAACTATGGTGTACACACACACCTTTACTATTCGACTCTCATCAGTCGACTCTATGTTTCTGGATGGATTTTTCTAAATGCCTGGACCTCCTTTTATAGCATAAGGAGTCCTAGGCTTACAAGGAAACTAATTAATATATTAATGAGAGAATCAATTAATTATCTTCTCATTAATATTCATTCTTATCTTATTTTGACCAAATCTTTATTTTCTTCTACATCTTGTAAAACTTCATGATGACAATTTTGGTCCCTCTTGTTTCATTCTTTTATTCATTTTGTCTCATCAAATCAAGAATCCCAACAATTACAGACCGATTAGTTTGATTGGTAGTATGTATAAAATCATCGCGAAGATCTTGGCAAATCAGCTTGTGAGGGTTTTGGGAGACTTAGTTAACGAAGTTCAATCCACATTTATTGCTAATAGACAAATTTTAGATGGTCCTTTCATTCTTGATGAATTAATCCATTGGTGTAAATCTAAGAAAAAGGAAACGATGATTTTTAAAGTTGATTTTGAGAAGGCTTACGACTCGGTTAGATGGGATTATTTGGATGACGTTTTAAATAAGTTTGGTTTTGGTTCGAAATGGAGAGATTGGATTCTTAATTGTTTTGCATTCTTTTATAGGTTCGATTTCTCGTGAACGGGAGGCCTACTTGTGAATTTCAGTTTCAAAAAATGTCTTTAAACTAGGTGGATCCTTTAATCCCCATTTTTGTTTTTATTACATTATGAGAGCCTTCCATCTTTCATTTCAAAATGTGGTGAATGAAGGCCTTTTTAAACGAGTGTCGGTTAGTTCTTCCTTACATTTATCTCATTTATTTTATGCGGATGATGTTATTTTTATGGGAAAATGTCCGAAATCCAATATTAATACTATTGTTCAAGCATTGGATTGTTTTTACAAGGCTTCGGGTCTTCGTATGAATTTACATAAGAGTAAATTAATGGGTATAGCAGTCGATGATGAGTTAGTTTCTAGAGCTGCGATCTAGCATGGGGATTTAGTCATGAAGACTCTTTTTTTTATATTCTGGTATTAAAGTGGGTGGTTTGATGTCACGTATCAGGTCTTGGGACGGGATTATGGATAAATTACGATCTCGACTATCTAGGTGGAAGATGAAAACCCTTTCTATTAGAGGTAGGTTAACTCTTCTTAAGTCAGTGTTGGGTTCGACTCCTATTTATTATATGTCTATGTATAAAGTTCCATCTAAAGTCCTTAAATGTTTGGAAGATATTACCATAGTTTTTCCATTGGAGCAGATCCAAAGGAGAATAAGAAGTCGTGGTTTAAATGGAGTAGAGTGTTGGCGTCCAAAGATAAAGGAGGGTTGGGGGTTTCAAGTTTCTTTGCGTTAAATAAAGCTTTATTGTTTAAATGGATATGGCGTTTTCATAATGATAGGAATTCTCTTTGGTCTAGATTCATTCGTGCCCTGCATGGTAATGGTGGATATAATAATAATAATAATAATAATAATAATAATAATAGTAAAAAGTATCTACACCTCTTCATCAACATCATTCCGGAAGAAATATCCGCATCTTTTTCTCTGAACCCGTACTTTCGTCAAGTGTCGCAACTTGAGCCTTGAGGACAAGGCTCATTTAACGGGGAAGGACTGTAACAATCCGTATTTTTGATCAATGTACGACGCTATTAAATTCACTATTTTTTTTTCTCGTACGCGTTCGCTTTTAATTTTAATCAATACGTTAAATCGCGTGAACTAAAAATCAACAATCAACGTAAGCGGGCACCAAACAAATTAAAGTTTACGTCAAGCAATCATTTTATTATTTTTACTAAAGTAATAATTAACTTTTATATTTTATTTTTATTGATTTCGTAAAGTATTTACGTTTCGTAAATAAATACGTTTAGGCGTTCCGGAACCACCAAAAGTTATCTACGCTTCAACAAATACCTATGTTTATACCCAATACCCAAAGTTTTATAAAACTTTACCTACATTCATCAAGAGAGCCGAAATTTCCATAAAGGAAACAAGCTAGAACATTTACATTACAAGTAATACACTTATAAATAAACTACAACTTATACATTTTTCAAGTAATACTTTCCTTATTACCAAAAATATATTTCTAGTCATTCTTCCTTAATTCCATGGGATAACCTCCATCTAGGGGAACATAAGAACACAAGTATTAACTAGAACATGTACATACACATCTCATTAAAACCTAAGCTAGTCTTGACCAAATCTCTTCCATGTTTTACTCCTAATGTTTCTCTTGACCAAGACTTTCCTTAAGACCCTCATTGTGTCTTTTGACTAGTCTTGGCAATATATAAACACAAGCAACTAGTAAATAAGCACATACACTTCACTTTTAGCTAGAAAACTTCACCATATCCTCCCTTTGTCTCTCAAAACCCACGGCTCAACATACAACACCATAAACAACCCATACAAAAATTATTTACAATATTTACATACATTCATACAACATATCTAAGGTATTCTAAGGTGATTAGAAGGTTTGGTTAAGCCTTTACAAGTGTTAAGCAAGAATAATGGAAAATTAGGGTTTAGGGTTTCAAGATCTTGCAAGCTAGGGTTTATAATCTAAACAAGGGTTTAGATTGTGTTGGTTATCATATTACATCACTATAAGGTCATCTAAAACTCTTTATGTATTTACATTCATCGTTTTATGCATATATGAGTTCTATATAGTAAATCACCACTTAGGATATGTTTAACTTGTAAAAGTAAATTTTTCTTGTAAACATGATTTTATGAACTTGTACACATGTTATATGGATATAAATACGGATCATGAACTTTATAATATGAAAGACAAGTATATAATAAGTCTTGAAAAACTTGTGGTAAATTATTAAGTTAAAAACTATATAAAACAATTTATATAAAGAAATATATATAACTAATGAAAAGGGGTTGTTTTAAATTGGAGATTTAAAACATATATTTTATAATTTTATAAATACTACATGTCATGAGGATTCCAAAAAGGTAAGAAACTTGAAAATCCGATTTATAACGAAAAAGATACGACAATTACAAGTTTTCGACAATAAATACTTTTATAAAACTATTTATATAAAAGTTACTGTTCACATCAGTAAATAACATTTTGAAAACATCATTTATATGATAAAACTTTTAATTACGAGAACGTGCTCGAAAGAATCCCAGAAACGAGCTATAACGAATAAGATACCCATTTACGGGTTTACGATAACAAACTATAAAAATATCGTAATAACTGCCTTGAACAGTAAAGTACGTTCACCAGAGGATAATGAATATAATAAAAATGTCATATTTGATACGTCGTCTTAGATACAAAGCGGGAACATAAGAAACGGGCTTAAAACGAAAAAGTTACACACTATTCTATAACTGTCACTATTTCCTTAGAATTAATATTGTTGGTTTCGTTGTTTTTTTTTTATAATATTTACGATAACTAAACTATAAAAATAACTTTATAACTGCCATGAACAGTAAAAGTACTGTTCACCAGAGGACATGAAATATAAAAATGTCATATTTTGATACGTCGTCTTAATACGAAAGCGTGGACATAAGAAACGTAAGAAACGGGCTTAAAACGACTATAACTTGTGCACTATTTCCTGAGATGAATAGTGTTGGTTCGTTTTTTTTTATAAATTTTTGTGAAACATTTTGGAATCAAAACGAGAAAGTTACGCCAGTTTTACTAAAGTATACTTATAAACGTTTTTACTTTATAAATATGATTTCACTAAAACGATTAGATGGTGATGTAGCTATATAGAATTATATGTGGTATTAGTTAATCAAAGTACTATATTACTAGGGAGTTTCATAATGAGGCCTCTTCGGGGTGGCGTATCGACGAGTTGTTGGATTTACGATTTAAAGTGTCCTAGCTCCTCATACGTCACTACATGACCTCTTAATTATGATAGCCCGAACGATAGTATGATGAGCTATACGACCTATAAATAATCAAAGTGTTTAGTACTTATACGACCTATATTGGATTAGGTTGCATTCGATCGTAAGCGTGACGCATTTTCTATTGTGAATACTTGTTGATTACCATTCACTCAAGGTGAGTTCGTAGCCCCTTTTTCTACTACTTGCTTTATTAAATACGGGGGAGATTACATGCTTGATTTCTTTGGACACAAGTGTTTTCAAAACTGTATGCTATTTCCTGATTACATTATTGCCTAAGTTACCGTATTGCCATTTAAGTCCCCTTTTATCATGAACCGTTAATTACCTGCTGGGTATACGCTAGTGTTATGGATAGATCTATCGGGACTGACCATCCCCGTCTGGGCTGTGGTTTCTAGTTGACCATTGACGCATTTAACATTTGAAGAAAATTCGTAGGATGTTTGGCAACATCTGTATTGAGAAAATTCGTAGGATGTTTTTGTAACATCTGTATCCGTGTTGGGGCACAAACCTCGAGTACTGGTTTGATTACAGTTTATTACGTTAAGGTTCGGTGTCATGAGCTTAGGGCAATAATACATGTTTTAGACTATTGAATGTGTTTCATAGTCTACTATTACTTCGATCTTGTGGTCCACGCTATTTCCTGATAAACCTATGAATTCACTCAACAATTTTGTTGACGTTTTAGCATGTTTTAATCCCAGGTGCTGAGGCATAAGCTTGGATGGGAGCCGTGACGGATATCTATTAGAGGGATTCTGATTTCTTAAATTCAATGAAACTTTTGTCTTATAAAATCTTAATGTCTTTTTATCAAAACTATGGGACCTAACGTGAAAACTCTGATCTTTTGTAATGACATTGAATGAATCTTATTTTTAACCTCCATTTACGGTCGTTTTTTATATCTTGATTTTTGTACATTGACGTAGCACCCCATTGTTACCTTTCCGATGCGACCTGATCGTTGGGGTGTTATAACAAGAATTTTAAGACCAGGTTTCCTAGAATTTATGCTCTCGAATGTGATAGGAAGCTTACAGTGGCGACGAAAATGAATCATAATGATGTTGGTTTTTCGTTGCGTCATTTGCCAAGGGATGGAGTGGAGATGGAACAGTTTAGAGCGTTAACATCGGTTCTTGAAGGTGTAGTGTTACCGGATATGAATGATAGATGGTTTTGGTCCCTTGTGGGTTCGGGTGAGTTCTCGGTAGCATCGACCAGAAAGTTTATCGACGATCATCGGTTATTAGGTTCTCCTCATAAGACGCGTTGGATCAAAGTGATTCCTATAAAAATTAATATTCTGGCATGGAAAGTTCGGTTTGATTTTTTACCTACTCGGTTGAATTTGTCTCGTAGAGGTATTGAAATTCAATCTATTATTTGCCCGATATGTAATAAGGAAGTGGAATCCACGAGTCACGTATTTTTTGCTTGTTCGTTGGTGAGAGATATATATCGGAAGATAGCTACATGGTGGGAGTTAACATATTCGGAGTTTCAGTCTTATGAAGAATGGTTCGCATGGTTTTCTTTCGCTTAGGATGAGTTCGAAGCATAAAGGCATGCTGGGAGGGATTTTTTATGTTACATGGTGGCTTGTGTGGAATCATCAGAACAAGTCCATTTTCGATTCAAAGAGTCCATCAAAGGTGATTATTTTTGATGTGCTAGTTTCTCGTTCATTCTATTGGTGTAGATATAGATGCAAAGCTAGCTTTAGTTGGTTAGAGTGGATGAAAAATCCGAACCTTATTTCTTTGTAACTTTTTCTAACTTCTTGCTAGTTTTAATATCATTCCGCCGTTCAAAAAAAAAAATATCACTTTTATTTTGGTTATTTAAGAAAAAAAGTAGTATGAACAATTTTGACATCATTTTCAAATATAAATCAAAGTACATGTTGAAAAACTTTAGATATCCCATAGTTATTGAAAACAGATCAACATTATATGATTAATTCATGCACCGTTGTAGCTGGGCTCCTATACAAAATCGCTTATATAATAATAACTTATCATGAGGATAAAAATATATCGTAACGATCTAGCTAAAAAAATTATGAGATTTTCCACACCATCGCCCAGTTGAAATTAAGTTTAACAAATGTTTAGAACAAAATTCTTATATGTCGTCAATATTTTGATGTTAGAAATGAATTTTGATGCCATAACTATATAAGAGTAAGAGGTATATATACTGGTGGAGATAGGGAAGGGGCCCGGGGGGCAAGTGTTCTTTTAGCGAAAGAAATTGTAGTGTAAATTTTCTAAAAATATGGTTTTTTTTGGTTGTAATTTGCCTTTTTAAGAACCAATTTTTAATGTAGTTATTTAAAATTACTGAAATATGCCATCTCGAGCAAAAATTTCTAGCTCTACCCCCAAATATATAATTTGAAACCTCGTGCGGTAACACACCTCACACAACGTTGTATAACTCTGAATTTATGACTTCTGTAATGGTTATCTTCTTTTGTAGTAGATGAATTGTGCTTTTCACTATTAGATGTCCCGAACTTCATCTTAAATTCCCAATCTACCAAGTCTTCATCTTAAATGTTTAACACTTTAACGTGTAGTTAAATGTTTTTTATTTAGTTCATGTCAAATCACATGTATTGCTGTCAAATATATATCATAAATAAGCTTTAGTAATAATTATTTGTTTGTATAAATGTTTATGGTCAAACAAATTAAAGTGTACGTACATGTGGTTGAGTTAGCTTTCCTTAATGAACACCAAAACCTATATCAGCTTTTGCATACTTACCACCCAAGTCTTTTCTCGTCCTTCTTGGACAAACAAATTGGCCCTCCATAATGTAAGTCGTCCTCAGTTAATGTGAATACACAAGTTAGGCTCACCCGCGCTCCGCTGCGGGATGTTTGGCGGTCGGTGTTTTCGGTTGGACGTGTTAGAAGGTATATTTTTGTAAAAAAAAAGAAATTAACAGTCGTTAAGTAACGACCGATTTAAAGCACTGTTTTGGTGCATTCTAAAAAAAAAACTAACGGTCGACCGCTAGTGGGGAAAGGGGTATTTTATAAAAAAAAATTAAAATGAAGGTAGTTTTCGTG
>BQNB010082118.1:1730-28383 GCA_026074375.1 Tanacetum coccineum | reverse complement strand
TACTTACTCAACGATCCCACATTCCCCTATGATCATACGAGCAGGGCGTCCAAGCTTGCAGTGGTTAAATTCCAACTACTCTTAAGACCAATCTATAATCTAAACCGATTATTAACCTTTTCTGAAAGAGTTCCCATACTTTTTAAGTATTTAATGTGACAAAGGCGGTAATCTGGTTAATTCCTATACTAGGGATAAATGTCAAGCTACCCTAGTACCCCACTAATCCCAAGTTCAAAATGTTAAGTCTAATATCAAGATTAATAAGATCTAAGCCACCCTCGATACTACCAAAACATAGGGATCAATAAAAGGCTATAATGATATCTAACAGAACCATAATTGAATAGGTAGTCATAATTATAACAATAGTAGATACATGGTTAGGCCATCACTAAGAGTGCTTAGCCGCTCATAGTAACAGTAATGCAAGAATTAATGAATAAAGACATGGATTGAATCATCATAGTTCTTACAGAGAATGAAATGAATGATTAAATACAATAAGTATGCTTGTGGCTTCTCCCTTGGACCTTTAGATGAAATGCTTCAAACCTTAGGGGTTTGGTTCACGCCTTAGAACTGTGTGTGAAGTGGAGGTGGTGAGTGATGCTGAATGAGCCGGAGGAGGGCTCTATTTATAGGCTTTGAAAGGTTTACGACGTAATCCTTATGGGATGTTACGCCGTAACCTTACTACGTAAGCATCCAATCTTCTAGGCATAAAAGTATGTTACGGCGTAACCTTGTCGCCTATGTTACGCCGTAACCTTATCGCCTATGTTATGCCATGACGCTGAGTCAGATACATCATCTCTTGTAATTTTTGAATGTTGCGGTGTAATCTTGGAGTCACTTTACGCCGTAAAGTGTGTGATGATTCATTTCTTCGTTATAAGATGTTACGGCGTAATCCCTTGGGGGTGTTACGCCGTAAAGTGCCTTGGACGCTTTACTTTAGTGCATTTCTTGTCCAAATCCCTTGTCTTTTGCTAAAATGTTCACTTGGTCCCTGAAAAATAAATATTAACAATTAAATAATGTTTTCATATATTAATAGCATACTTGTAAGCATTTTTATAGGGAATTTAATATTAAAATGTATCAACTATTTGATGTTATTAAATATCCCCCACTTGACTTCTACTTTCCCTCAAGTAGAACCGTTTAGAATAATTCAAAAAGATTTCCCCAATTAATTTTGGAGAAATGAATCTATAAGCTACTAATGCTAGAAAACATCTAAGCCGAATACCTCATGAAAAGGGGATAAAAAAAGTCAACTCTCATTACTAAACTAAGTGTTCAATTTCGGGATGATCACTCAATTGCACAGTCGTAGTATGTATTATATCATAAGCTTAGAAAGTACACAAGTCTCCACCAACTAGAATTAGGGTCTAAACAGTTTCCAAGGCATCATGGGTGATATTTGGTTTATTGGGTGATATAAATGGTAAGGATAGACATGGGATGCACTTAAAATGGTTGTTAAGATAAAAACACTAAACAAATAGTCTAAAGTAAATTAAGGTTGTCATAACTAGCTATTGTCCATCCATAGGTCCAAGAGTCTAAGTTCAAAAACCCGATCTTTAATAATGGGCTACTAGCTCCATTTTTTATACTTGTTGAGATGGCTTGGTGCAATAATGGGCTACTAGCTCCACTTTTTTTATTTTGCACTATTTTTACATTTTTTAGCACATTGGTGGCTTTTTTAGTTGCACCATCTTTTCTTCATTTTCTTCATGATAGGAGTTTATATCTTTAATTATTGCCCCCACAACATCTGATATTATATGCACATCCCCCCACTTAAGATGAATAACGTCGAAAGTGGTGATACATGGGGGTCTTTATAGATCATAAATGATTGGTCTTCCACGAATGCATAAAGTTTTCGTTCCCATTCCCCCGAACCATGGACTTAAGTAGCCAGAGATTTCAACACAAAGAGAATAAAGACTACAGGGTAGGCTAAGGCGAAATGGTGTAACAAAACATATAGTGTTTAAACAGGAATAGATTGACAAGGTGATCTAGGGGTATCTTGCACTGGTAGTGAGCGCAACTAGGGTTTTACACGGGGAGGTCGACAAGTCAGTGTAACAAGCCGATAAACATACACACATATAGGCTTTTTGTGTGATTTCCTAAGATGTTGCCTTTTTAAACAGTCTATTCCAACTAACCAATTAGGTCTTAACAAGATGTACATGCCAAGTTCTAAAGTCTACAATACTACCGGCACTCTCATGTATTTGGTGGATTTTATGTATAATAGATGAAAACGGAATATTAGGCTTAATCTCACCAAATTAATTATAGGATAATAATGTGCTCGACAAACATTTATTCTAGTTTAGTAAGGAAAATATGTCAAAATTTTAAATTGGCACTATTTTTCAAAGAAAACTAGGAAATCAAAGGCAAATATAGTTCAAGTGGTAATTCTACTCCCATCCCCCCACTTGGTTTGTACAATGTCCCTATTGTACAATTAAGGAAATGAAATAATGAAATAAGAGTATAATTATAACAAAAGACTCCCCTGAGTGTTGCTCTCTTCTCTGAGTGATAATTGCAAGAGTTGACTTCTTGCAAAGTGTTTATAGAACAACCTCTTTTCCCTTGAAATCACTAGACAACAAAGAGCATTAAACATTCATGGATAAATATACACTACAACCTAACTCACTTTCATAGGAATCATGGTTTTATTTAGCATATGCAACAAGCCTTTTAAACCACTTGGTATCCCAAGTGGACGAGTGAAGTCTCGTGAGGGTTTCCAGGGAACACACCCACAAAGTTTATTTACTTGTACACAGTTTTTGAAAAGATTTCAAACTTATTTTTAGTTTCCAGAAAAGGTTTGCGGCATAACCATGGTATTGATTACGCCGTAAACATGTGGATTTAAAAATTTTATATTTGAACTAAGAAGTTTTACGACGTAACTAATGCAGGACATTACGCCGTAATGATATCTGTTACGGCGTAACCTTTGTGGTTACACCTATACAGAATCTTTCTACCACACAAACATTTGTTAAGGAGACTTCGGATTCCATTCCTTCGTAGAGAAAACCTGCCAAATAAAGTGAAAAACCAACAAAAACCAACTAATATGCAGAAAATTAAAGACGGGTTATCTCCCGACAAGTACTTTTGTTTATTACTGAGTCTTTAAGTTAGACTGAAGACGTATACTACGTCTGTCTGTGGATCCTTCTTCTACTATTCACTTCCTTACGGATCATATCCCTGAATCTTGACTCGTTTTCTCTTCCCATCGGCAAGGCATCCATCAATTCTTTAGTAACATAGATAAAACTTTGGCCAATGTCAAATGAGTATTTTTTTTACTTCAAAGGTTTCTACGTGAACCATTGGTGGTTCATACTCTTCTATGTTAATTCTAAGTTTCCGCCTTTCCTCCTCTTTAGATTTTTGATCATGCCACCAATAGGTATTATCCCCTTGTACTTTCCTACAATTTTCACATATATCATCTAGAATATGTCCTTTCTTTCCTATTCCTAATTCATATTCATCTACTAACTAGTCAATTTCTAGATCGAACATCCACTTATAGTCGTCAAAACTCCTTTCTCGCAGGTCTTTCACTACATCTTCTTAAAAACAATCAATTAGCCATGTTTTAAGTAGAGTTTTCTTTACTGGTTTACTTACATTTGTGTGTCCTGCCTTTGTCAATAGCCAATCCTTGAAATGGTAGTCCTTAGGTCAGGATTGAGATTATCTTGGACCTTGGTATACCTTGAAGTAGGAGTGTTTGGATTGTTGATACACTAGTCTTCAAACCTCTCGTCCCAAATCAACCCTTTCTCTTGGTTTTCTTCGTATTTAACTAACAAGAATTCAGGAAATGATAAACCGGCCTCGTTTATTCTCTTTCTATCATCATTATAGTAACAGTACCATTTTTTAAGATCTCCTTCTTTATTCATTTCATATACCTCATGGCCTCCATTACACTCTTTTATGTTTGGGTCACATGTCAGCCAAAATTTGAGTTCGCCTTCCAGAATTTGTTTAACCAGATTACAGAAGTGCGTGCTAGGGAGGTTTATATCAAATTCAAGTTTTCTTGGTTTCTTATGACTTCGTCCTTACTCTTGATTACAATAATTGTTCCTATTATGCACGTCGTTGGTTTCCTCAACCCTAGATGATGCATCTAAGGGAGTATTAGAGGTTGCGTTTATCATATAAATCTCCCTTATGGGGGTTGGGAAATTATGAATCTTTTTGTCCATTAAAAGGTAACTCTGTCACCTCCAATTCCTAAGGAGATTTCTTTATTAAAGACATCTATTTCGGCATGAATGGTTGCTAGAAATGGTCTTCCAAGAATCATGGTTTCATTACGTGTGTTTAACATATTCATAACCACAAAATCTGATGTGAATAAAAATTTATCGATCTTGAAAAGGACGTTCTCAACTATTCTGATAGGAGATTTTTTTAACATATCTGCCATTTCAACGAGCATGTCAGTCTTCTTAAGTTGAGCTAATTTTAGGTGTTCAAAAATGGACTTGGGTATGACATTAACGCTGACGCCTAAATCTGCCATAGCATAAAAATTTAAACTTCCAATAGTGCAAGGAAGGGTAAAATTCCTAGGGTTTAACTCTTTTAGTGGTAATTGACATGGCAGAATTTTTGGAGACACATCATTTGTTTGGATAATTTGAGTGCATTTGTTAGAACTGATGGATATCTCATGCCTTCCATTATCGAGGGATATCTTTTTGTCAGCGTATACTGCTTTTCGTTGGGCTAATGATAGACTGTTTATTTCATTGGCAACCTTGGTGTGAAATTCTTTTGTTAGCTGCTCGATTTGGGTCTCCAAATTTTTGAGAGAAGCGGCTTGGTTTCGAGTATTAATTTCGGTACTCCTAGAGTTTCTTTACCTATTCTTTCATCTCGGTCCTTCTTCGTATTGATTCTTCTAGGTGTTTGTTCATAAGCTCCTCTAAGCTTGGCCTCTTTTCTCTAACTGGTGGGCGATTGTCCATGCGTGTGTAGTATCCAGGTGGGCCTACACGATACTTGGCTCCATTACTAAAAGGTGAAGGTCATCCAAACTCGCCATATTTAGCCTCCTCGATGCTTTTCACTTCTTCTTTGAGAGGGTAGTGTTTGTCAAGATGAGCTCCTCCACAGTTTTGGCATCCTACTTGAATAGCGTAAATATTCTCTTTTAGTTTCTTCATGTCTCGACCTAGGTTTTCTAGTTTGTTCACAATGGCATCGATCCCTTCAGAATTACTACTACTTTCTATATTTCTGTTGAATGACCCATCATGCCACTTTTGGCAGTGGTCGGCCATAGTCTGAATTGCCGTTAATGCTTGAACAAGTGTCATGCTAGTAATTGGCCCTTGTGAGTCAAGCAATTGTCAGTTCATGGCCCCTAAACCGTTATAGAAGATGTTTACCTTTTGATGGTATTGATTTCATGGGTGGGGCATTTATATAGAAGGTCATTATACCATTCCCAAGCTTGGTATAATGTTTTGTCTCCTTCTTGCTTGAAGTTGCGGATTTCTTCAAGCTGCTTGGTAGTCTTTGATGGTGGACAATACATTTGGATAAAGGCTTTTATAAAGAGATCTTAGGAATCGATGGTTCCTGGAGGAAGTCTGTCCACCCGTCTCTTAGCGGCTCCAGTTAGAGTGATAGGGAAGATGCAAAGCATGACAGCATCATGTGATACTTCAGGAATGTTGAATAAGCTGAAGATATCTAAAACTCGCTCCACATGCTCATGGGCGTCGTCGTTCTTGTTTTTGGAAAAGGTGTCCTCCCTTAATTCCCGCATGAATTGACTTTTTATTTCAAAGTTCACATTGCCTCCTATTTCTGCTTTAACCACGCTCGGTGCCTGGTTTCCTCGAGTCAATGCTAGATATTGCTCCATAGTGAGGTTATCGATTTCCCCCTCAGCCATTATGAATATCAAAATGCTTAGTAATAAGAAATAAAATTAAAACTAATTTTAGCTCCCCAGCAGCGGCGCCAAAAACTTGATGCGTAAATTGTTTTTAAATAATATTTTGCCAAGTTTTAAATTTATAAAACTCGTTTACCGATACACGCACTAACGGGCAGAGAACCCGGTCGTATTTGTTTAATTCCTACACTAGGGATATGATTCAACTACCCTAGTGATTCCCACTAATCCAAGTTCAACAGTAAAGTCTAATATCAAGATTAATAAGAACTAACCACCCCAATACTACCAAAACATGGGGAACAATGAAATTCTATAAGGAAACAAGACAGAACTATAATTAAACAGGAAATCATAATGCACAACACTAGTAACTGCATGGTAAGTCCGAACACTAGGAGTGCTTGGCCGCTCATAGTAACAACAATGAAAGAATTAATGAATAAATACATGGATTCAATCATCATAGTTCTTACAGAGAATGAAATGAACGATTGGATACAATAAGTATGCTAATGGCTTCTCCCTTAGACCTTCAGATGAAATGCTTAGAACCTTAGGGGTTTGGTTCACCCCTTAGAACTGTTGTGGTGAAGTGGTGAGGTTAGTGATGCTGAATGAGCCAGAATGAGAGCTCTATTTATAAGTCTTTCGAAAGGTTTAACCCGGCGTAACCCTTATGTATTTACCCGAAATCTGTGCCTACGTAAATCCTCCCATCTTTTAGGCATAAAAGGGTGTTACAGCGTAACCCTGTCGCATATGTTACGATGTAATGCTGAGTCAAACATATCATCTCTAGTATATTTAAATGTTGCGGCGTAATCTTGGAGACACTTTACGCCGTAAAAGGGTGTGATGACTCATTTCCTCGTTGGAGTATGTTACGGCGAATCCTTCGAGGATGTTACCCGAAAAGAGCCTTGGGCTCTTCACATTGGTGCATATCTTATCCAAATCCCTGTCTATTGAGCTAAATGCTCACTTGGTCCCCTTGAAAACTAATAATAAAGAATAAAGTAACGTTTTCATACATTAAAACATATTTGTAAGCATTTTTAAAGGAATTTGATATTAAACTGTATTAACTATTTGAGTTATCATACTACCATAGGTCGTGAGTAGGACTATCAAATAACGTTACGATTCTTGGTATTAGATGGAATGTGAACTATACCACCTAATACAAGTAAACGTCAGCAGTAATGGTAAAGTCTCCATGAGCTACGGTTTAACAAGATCGCAATTGCTTTAATCCCTAAGATATATTATAATCAGCAAATAAGGATGCTTTATGCGGATGCGTTTAATTGTGACAGAATTCTACGTGTCTATGTTTAAGAAAGAAGTACTGCCTTAATCTTAAGAATGATATGCCGCCTCGAGATAAGTAATCATTGCACTAAATAAACAAACCAACATTCTGATTAGATTAATAATAGTTAATACAGTTTTCTTATATTTGGCTAAACCGCTCTTTTATCTTCTGTTAATTTGCTTGTGTGCGTTTTAGTGTCTTAAGTTGATTTTAGTCACCACTAAACCCGTGCCAGTCTCTCAGGTTGAAAACCCCCTTATCCATTACATTTAGGATTAACATAGGTTTAGCATAGGTTTAACATAGATTAGACTAACTTAGATTAGAAAAACCAAAGTATTAATAAATTGAAAATGTTTCTCGCTTTTAGTGATCGACACCCTACTTACCACGAATCTACCACCGACCGGGTACACTGCCCGTTAATGTGTTGTTTTTGGTTAAGTCGGCAAAATATAAATTTAAAACTTGAAATCATAAAATTAACACCACACAATGACACAATTAAGTTTTTGGCGCCGTTGCCGGGGAGTGAGAATTAATCTTGATTTTTATTTGATATTTTGGTTTTTAACATTAGATTAGATCTAACCCTTAGGATTAGTGTAATTTAGATTAGTGTATAATTATGTATATTTTGTATATTTGCTTGTATATTTGTGTCTTTAATTGTTTGTTTATTTAATTGCTTTTCATAATACACTGTTCTGGTCGATAACCCGATACGGCGTATCCACTTCCATTGGATACGGCGTATCCAACTTTCTATCCAATACAGCGTATTCGTTCAAAAAGATTAATACGGCTTATTCAGTTCCATTGAATATGACGTATTGACTATCTGATACAGTAACATATTTGGTTTTTCGCATTCAATTTCCATATATCTGTGTTTTCTCTCTCCTGAGCCCATCCTACTGATTGTTTATCCCTTGTTTCAGGTAGTGCATGACAAGAAGTTCGACTAAGGAATTATTTACACCTTTCAAGGATCCAGAAAGAGACTTTCGATCATCTAGGAAGCACTTCAAGACACTAAGTCTTGACGAATCGAGATCGCCTGATTTCGATCTATTTTCTGACCAAGAAGAATATTCGGAGGAAGAATTTGCGGAAACTATGGAACAATACATGAGCAAAACTCAAGCCGACTATGGATCGGGAGTTGCTAGGCCTAAGATCGAGGACAACGATAGCTTTGAATTAAAAGGCCAATTTCTTAAGGAACTACGTGACAACACCTTTAGCGGAACGGATCATGAAGATGCGAACGAACACATTGAGAAAGTTCTTGAGATCGTGGATTTATTCCACATCCCTAATATAACTATAGACCAAGTAATGATTAGAGCCTTCCCTATGTCCTAAACTAGAGCCGCAAGTCATTGGCTAAGAAACAAACCATTTGGTTCGATTACAACTTGGGAAGATCTGAAGACAAAGTTTCTAAGCAAATATTGCCCGCCTGCTCGTACTACAAAGAAAATAGAGGAGATCAACAACTTTCAGCAAGAACCAGATGAAAACCTCTATCAAGCTTGGAAGCGGTTTAAAGAACTCTTGATGAAGTGTCCTCAACACTATTTAATAGAAATGCAGGATGTAGTCTTGTTCTATAATGGATTGGATGTTCCAACTAGACAAATTCTTGATTCAAGAGGATCCATACCATCAAAGACTGCTGCTGATGCTAAGGTAGTCGTCCAAGAAATAGCTAAATACTCTCAAAAATGGCACAATGAAACATCTAGGACCAGAAATACTAAAACTTTTGACGGATTAGCAGCAATACAAGCACAACTCAACAATCTTGGAAGAGAAATCAAGAAATTGAATGAAAAGGTTTATGTTGCTCAAGTACGATGTGAACAATGTATAGGTCCCCACTACACCAAAGATTGTCCACTCAAGGAAGAAGGGAAAACCCTCAAAGAAGCTTACTACACACAATTTGGTGCACCTTTTCAAGGAGGGGGATATAGAGCAACTGCTCTGGAATTCTACCAAAGGAATAATACAAACCCTTCGTACCAAGAACGAAGGCAATCTATGGAAGATACCCTGAGCAAATTTATGGGGGAATCGGCAAAAAGACATGAGGAGAACTCCAATTTGACCAAAGAGATCCGAGCTTCAACGGATGCTGCCATTAGGAACCAAGGAGCATCAATTAAAACTTTGGAGATCCAAATCGGGCAAATAAGCAAGGTCCTACAGGAAAGAGGATTTAGAAGTTTATCGAGCTCAACTGAAACTAACCCAAGAGACCATGTCAAGTTGATCTCAACTATTGTTGAAACTGGTTCAAGCTCGATACGCCGTATAGGATCCTCACAATACGCCGTATTCACTAGACAAAACCGTACACTGATGTACAAAACAAAATAAACGACAATTCCATTTCCAAGTCATTTGAATGGTTACTACTGTGAAGAAAAGAAGGAATCATATGGACCGCAATTCTCAGAAGCTTACTCTAAAGCTTCACATATTAATAATTCCATACCTAGAAAGGAGAAAGACCCAGGGAGTTTCACTTTACCTTGCTTTATTAATAATGTTTGCTTTGATAATGTCCTTGCTGACTTAGGAGCTAGCGTAAGTGTTATGCCTCTCTCGACCTACTTTAACTTAGGATTAGGCGGATTAGCTCACACTAAGTTAGCAGTTGAATTAGCTGATAGGACTATTAAATATCCAAAAGGAATTGCTGAAAACGTGCTAGTAGGTATTGGTAAGTTTGTTTTCCTCGTAGATTTTATAATTCTTGATATGCATGAGGATATCAAAGTGCCCTTGATCCTCGGAAGGCCATTTTTGTCTACCGCCCATGCTAAGATTGATGTTTTCAAAAGAAAGATAACTTTAAGAGTTGGGGAAGAAAGAATTATTTTTAAAAGTGTTAAACCTGCTAGTAGTTTAATTAAGAGGGTATACATGCTAAGCTTAAGAGAAATAATAGAACTTGATTTAGAAGTTAGGCTAATGAGAGAGACTTTGGTGTTGAATAGATCATTAGACCATTTCTTTGAGGATTACATAGAACTAAACGATCTTGATGTACCATTAGAGCTTAGAAGAGATCAAGTTGATGATTTGATGCCCACCATTGAGGAAGGTGATGTAATTGAGTAATTTAGAGCTAGGAATGATGCTAGAATTTTTGGATATCCTAGTGATTGCGACCACAATAAGAAGATCCGTATTGATTGTGCCTACAACTTGAAGTTCTCTTGCATGATAGGTTTTGAATTTTTACACGCTAATTTTTTTCCCTATCTTGTACGTAAATGTAATGTCCAAAAAGTTTCATAACTCTATAATGAAGAACAAAATGAAATACAAGGGAGATAATGTAGTTGGAGCCTTAATGAACATACCTATCTTTGTTGGAACTTTTTCTATAATAACAGATTTTGCAGTTTTAGAAGATATGGATGGTTATCGTGATGAAGGAATGGGCGATGTTATTTTTGGCGAACCATTTTTAAGAGAAGTTAGGATTAATGAAAAACGGTTTGAAGGAATGATTACCATTTACAATGGTAATGAAGAAGTTACTTACCAAATGGTGCGGTCACATCCGGTTTAAATGCCACACTATTGAACAATGCAACAAGATCCCACCATTACTGAAGGTAAGTGAAGAAGATAAGATGAATGGGATCTCGCACTCGTACCAAAAGCTCAAGAGTTTCTACAAGTAGGTCTTGAACTTAGGACCCGAATATGTCCGAGATGCGAAGATGGAATAATGGCTCATACGCGGGCAAGTAAGCGTGCATGAGACTGAATGAAGATGAAGGAAGAAAAGTCTAACTTAAAGACTAGCAGAAAGAAAAGTGCTTCCCGGGAGACAACCTGGATTGTTATTTATTTTTATCGAGTCTGTCTTCCCAGACATCATCAATACGACGTATCCGCTCCATACCATACAGCTATGAATGTCCTGGACGTATCAAGCCTTATTTTTATGCACCCTAAACATTATTTTCAGTTCTGTCAATATGACGTATTCATGCACATGATACGGTGTATTCAACAGACTGGCCCATATTTAGATACTTTTTACAGGTTTCTTGATACGGCGTATTCCCGTTAATGGATACAGCGTATTGGTTTCCTGCACAGTTTATTTAGCTTATTTAAATTAACCGTAGATATTGTTGGGATTTACAGATTTGATGAGACAAAAGAACAAAAGAATGAAACAAGAAGGACTAATTCAGCATTATGGGATTCTAGAAGACTTGAAGTCAAATAGTAGTTATCTTCTCATTTAATGCAGTCAAACAACGATTAATGCTGATTGAAGATCTCATTCAATGTAGTCAAACAACGATTAATGCTGATTGAAGATTAATTACAACTTGAAGATTAATGCTGATTTAGTTTCCAAATTATTTAGTCAACCATATTAAATACATTGACTAAGTATTTAATTAATTGTTGACTGGAATTATTTTCTTTGTAAGCTCTTGATCTCTCCTTATATAAAAGATCATAGAAACAGGTTTAATCCATCCATATAAAATTTTACTAGACTCTCCTACTAAGTTTAGATATTAGATAGCAATCGACTGATGAGAGTCGAATAGTACACCATATAGTTGGTGTAGCCCCAAATTATAGTTGGGGAACTAGGGTAAGCGTTCAATAAAGAAAACCTTGTATAACTTTTGATTGTGTTTTTATTATCCGCTGCGTGTTATCAATCTTGATTATTTGGTCCATCCTAATAAATAAGAATCTAATCAATCTGAGCTATAAACGATGTTACAATTGGTATCGAGCCATAGGGCTCTCGATCTAGGATTTACAAGGTTTTTGAAGAAACCCTAAAACCCTAATTCTCAAGAAATCGATTTGTGGTAAATAGTTTTATGAGGTTTTTGAAGTTTATTTAATATAACAATGATTATAATTGTCCTCTCTACCTTTTTCGGTATGCAATACAATTATAAATCATTGTTACTATTAAGGGGCTTTCTGGCAAAGGTTGGATGTGATGACCCGTTCTTATTTATCTACATATATCTGATCTCGTCATTAGTGTTACAAGAAGTTTCAAGGCTTCCTCAATTATTGTTTGTCGCTGCCCTTTGATGATCTGATTTTTTCTTGCACATCCTGCAGCAGCAAAACATGCATGCTTATTGGGCTTCAAGGAATATAAAACAGTACAAAGTATTGATTGCGTGATCAACATGAAGAACATAAAAAGTAGGTTTTCTTGCTCATTGCCTAAAAGAAGATTTCTATTGTTCGTATAATACTGTCAGATATATAAGTAATGTTTTTGAAAGTTTGTACTGTTCGACAAGAAAAGGTTAGTACTGTTCAAGTTTATGTTTGTACTGACTTTGTTGTCCGAGAAACGAGAGTTTGTACTGCTAATGGTGTTTGAGAAGTAGTTAATACTGCTAGTCGTTGCCGATATCAGACAACACACAGCAAAGGATGTCGGACAGAACTGACAGTTTCTTGAAGTACTTGGTTTTTGTGGATTTGGATCTCGAATAGAACTATTTTTTAAATAGTTTATTCTTATTGATTTGTGGCTCGTATTTTTGGAGATTTATTGACGATGTGATTAACGAAGAAGATTAGTTTATCACTTATTTGACGATAAGTGGAATTTCTTGATGCGTTATCATCATATCTTTTAGCCTTGGAGAACTTGTTCGTTCTTTCATGATTTTATTGATAAAGACTTGATTGATCTAGTTTTACCTGATGTAAGGAGGTACGTTGTTGTACTCACAGGTATTTACTATCACTTAAAGGAGTTACGTTGTTGTGCTCAGTGTCTCATAGAAGATGAGGATTTTATCAAGAGATCGAGGTCTACTCTTAGGAGAAGTGGTGAGTTTCTTTATCATATTTATGCAAGATATAAACACAAGTTGGGGTTATTCACTTTCACATCAAATCGTTAATACGCAGTTTTCTTCACAGTAATCACTACATGAGCCTACAGAGTTTCGAGATTCAAGAGATGGTAACATATGTTTCATGGAAGCTTATTGATTAAATGGTTAACCATCTACATGCACCACTTGAGGGGAAATGTTTACAAGTTGCATTTCTATAGAAGACCCCTATTGGATGATTACAAAAAAGGGAAGAAGACTAACCTTGTGGTGTTAATAACAACTAAACCCATATCCAAACGCACCCACTGTTGGTGCTAACTACAACCCAACGCGTCCTTGTGTGGTTTATGCAAACCCAACGCACCATTTGGTGTGTTTTATCAACAACCAAACGCACTCTAGTTATGAAAACCCAACGCACCATGCGTCGGCTGAACCCACACCAAACGCACCTTACGTGGTGGTTTTACAGCGGCTGAGCCGCGGTTGGTTGTGACGATGGCGGGAGGATGGCGACTGTGGTGTTTCGACGAGGATGGGGCGAAGGTGGTGGTGGTGATGGAGTGGCTATTGTGGGAGGTGTACATGGTGGTCGTCGGTTGGATCGGAGTGGTGTGGGACGGTGATGCCGGCGGCTGGAGTGGTGGCCGGAGGTTGGCCGGATTTCTCGCCGGACATGAATGGGGCGCCGGATTATTGAGAGAGAGAGGAGTAGGTGTGAATATTTAGAGTTATGAATAAGAAAATGACCTAACCCTAATTATATATACATATATATATTAGAGAGTTTTTAAAGAAAATGACAAGTTTAATATAGTATAGGGTAGGTTTTATAAATAACCCCCCATGGACTGAAGTTGAAATTTTGGGAAAATTTTGTAAAATATCGGTTCGGGTCTCGTTTGAGCTAGTTATTGATTGATTCAAGACACGAAATTTGCGCCATTGTTTTTCCAAATCATTTTTCCTATTAAAATGAGTATTCACTCGACTAGTATTTTATAAATATTTTTATAAAATATATTTAAAATCATTATTATTTATTTGATACCATTGGGTGTCGCGGGTAAGCTTTGTCTGTAAAAATAAAACTTTACCTTGAACATTCGCGTTTTTAAATAAACGCTTTTGATTAAAATGTAAAATAATTTATTAAATATTTCTATTGAATAAACATGATAATTAAATATAAATTTAATTATTTTTGGGTCGGTACGAGTTGTGTTCAAGATTTTGCGAGGCTATTTTAGTCATTTTCTGCTTGTTTTCGGGTCTCGGGCAAAACTAAAAAGTTGTCTGAAACGTCGTTTTACATCAAATTGTTTTAGAGTCCGAGTTGTGAAAACGTGGTCTAGCGGGTCGTTTTTGATAAGTCAACTTAGGAATAATATATATATTTTCTCGCTTTCGAGTCAAATAAGTTTAAAAATAAAATTGTACTCGAGGTAGGTAGTAATAAATATGATTTATTATTAAAATATGTTCCGAAAATTTTTACCAGTTACGCGGTAATCGTTTTCATGTGACGATAAAAGATCAAAAGTCAAAAAGTAAGATCGGACCTGAAAAGTCAAAGTTTAAAATAGTCATTTAAAATTCCGAAAATTGCCGGATGTTACATGTTTAAATTGGTAAAATTCTAGGATTACACCCAAAAAGCCTTTATATGTTGTTTTATTAGCTAACTACACTGGTTAGTTAAATCCCTGTATAAACCCTTTGTTTACTCTCATCTTAAGAGTAAGATACCCCTAGAAAAACTAATAGAGCCAATCCTTTAGGAATTACACCAACTGTTTGTTTCGTTACACCATTACCCCTTAACCTACCCTGTTAGATTATGTCCATTTATCAGTTGCTAGTTGCTTAAAGCGTAAAGTATGTATTCCCGAGTCTTGTGTCAATTTTCTATCTTTGGTACGGTTGGGAAGAAATTTGCACATTGCAAATAGGAATGTATAAAGTAGTTAAAACTCATGTATTTTTACTACCAACGCAATTATTGGTACGTCCGAAGAATGAAGAATTATCGAAGGAATTATCCGGAGTTATTATCGTAAAGATGGTGAAATTACACCAAGTTTCGTAGTATAGTATAGTTCAGAAAAAAATCAAAAAAATTAGAAAAATCGCAACAAAAAAAGAGGAGGAAAGTTTGAAGATAATCGTTTCGCAAAAGCTTACCGAAGGAATTATATGAAGAATCGATTATTCGTTGATACGTCTTATAAGGCAACGATGTAGAGTATTGTATAAAGTGGTAGATATCGCCACTTGTCTAGTAAAAGTATGTAAAGTATGAGATGATTGGGAAGTTGACCGTTACGGGAACGCCAACTCAGGTTGTTATTTTTGATCAATGATCAAGACGTTTGTAAATAGGTGTTCTTAATCATGGTAACGGTCGGGAAAAAGTGTCTAGCAACTTGTATTTTAGACTTAATCTATTTGTTTCGTAAATTTAATTTAACAACAATTTATTTCCCTTTCCTATTCATTAACCATGGGTTTCACGCGAATAAGGATGTGATCGAGCATGCATGTCTATTCCGTCGTTACGGCAATGTATGCATGTCTCAGCTGCCTTGTTGGTTTATTACTATTGGTGAAAGTTAGAAGATCCCTACCCTATATCATTCTTCATCCTAACCATTGGTTAAACTCGAATGAGGATGTGATCAAACACGCATGTCTATTCCGTCGTTACGGCCATGTATGTGTGCTTCAGCTGCCTTGTTGGTGTGGTACTTTTGGTGAAAGATTGTAAAATGATCAACCCTAAGCCTTATAATAAAAACCCATTTTACCTTTATAAACTTGTTACTCCTTAGCTCTAGTGGTGGAGATGTGTATCCTTGCCAAGCCTATGATAGAATACTCGTCACGACTGAGCAATTAGTTACATGTTACCACATAGATTAGTTGAGTGATTTGAGTGTTTTCATCTTCCTATTTCGTGAGGTGTTTGGTTGTGTACTTGTAATAGATCGAATAAATGCTTAAACAGAAAAATCCTTAGGGATACATTTTCATAAACTTCTAAAGGCTACTTGAGGACAAGTAGGATTCAAGTGGGGAGATATTTGATGACATCAAATAACGTCTATTTTATAGCATCATTTATCCCATGTAATTAACCCATTTTGTATAATTATTGCAAAGAATTGTTACTTAATCGTTTGTATTTGAGAATTGTAGTAATTATGGAGCACTTGGTGAAAGTTAACTAAAAGGCACGCATTCTGTAGCTTAAATGAAGATATTTGAAGATTACTGTTCTAACAACCAATACGCCGTATACATCAAGGAAGATACGATGTCTATGTGCCTGCACTCACCAAAGACCACGAAGGAAACAAGATCCAATACGCCATATCCAGAAGAAGGCAATACGCCGTATTCAAGCTATATGGAAATAAAATATTCTGGAAGACATCAAACGTGGTCCCTACTCTAAGAAACCCCCGATACGCTGTATCCAAGACTTTGGATACTCCGTATCGACCATATTCCAGACCTTATAAATGGAAAACTTAAAAACGAGTTTCAACTGTGCTAAATTATATTTTTGATACCTAAACCACAAAAGTCAATTTTCAGAGGTGAAGAAGAGCAGAAGAGGTCTTGCAACATGATTAATTCCATAAGAGACAACTTGTAATCTCCTATACTCTTGTAATCATTCAGTTTTTAGTATCATTCGTTAACTCGGTTAGTTTACCTTGGCTAAATTATTACTCTTGTATTGATTATGACGTTTGAAGGCTAATACCTTCGAGTATTAGCCATTATTATGAAGATCTTAATGTTTGGTTTGTTTATCTCGATTTCTTAATTTATCGTTGAATTGCTTGTTTATGTTTATCAATATACTTGTTTACGTGCTTAAGTATGCGACCTATCATTCAACTAGGTCTAGTCCTACATATTTAATGCGCTGCAACTTTGGTGTTGTTTGGGCGTAGGCTAAGAGTCCAGGTAAGCTCTCCATATTGCAATTTATATATCTAGAATCATAGGATCACAAATATTGACCTATCCTTGCCTTTAGTTTAGTGAGCTTAGTTGAGCCATAAGGTGACCTTGGTATCAACGAGTACGTTCTTATTCTATTGGTAAGGACTCGGATAGTGGACTACTAATATATAAAGAGATGTTAAGCAGTAAGTGGGTAAAGTCTCCATGAGCTAGGGTTTAACAAGATCACCATTGCTTTAATCCCTAAGATAGATTATAATCAGCAAATAAGGATGTTTTATGCGGATGCGTTTAATTGTGACAGAATTCTACGTGTCTGGGTTTAAGGAAGAAGTATCGCCTTAATCTTAAGAATGATATGCCGCCTTGAGATAAGTAATCGTTGCACTAAATAAACAAACCAACGTTCTGATTGGATTAATAATGGTTAATACAGTTTTCTTATATTTGGCTAGACCGCTCTTTTATCTTCTGTTAATGTGCTTGCGTGTGTTTTAGTGTCTTAAGTTAATTTTAGTCACCACCAAACCCGTGCCAGTCTCTCAGGCTGAAAACCCCCTTATCCATTAGATTTAGGATTAACATAGGTTTAGCATAGGTTTAACATAGATTAGACTAACTTAGATTAGAAAAAACAAAGTATTAATAAATTGAAAGTGTTTCTCGCTCTTAGTGATCGACACCCTACTTACCACGAATCTACCACCGACCGAGTACACTACCCGTTAAAGTATTGTTTTTTGTTAAGTTGGCAAAATATAAATTTAAAACTTGAAATCATAAAATTAACACCACACAACGACACATCAGAAATTCAAATTATAACTAATTTTAGTTTCCCGGCAGCGGCGCCAAAAACTTGATGCGTATTTTCTTCTGAATAGTCTTTTGTCAAGTTCTAAATTTATAAAACTCGTCTACTGATACACGTACTAACGGGCAGAGAACCCAGTCGTATGTAGTGCAGTAGTTGGTAAATACGAGGTCGTCCCAAGAGCTAAGGTTACTAGTTCTAATTTGATTTTGTCAAATTTGGAAAAATGGTTTGAAGATTGAAAACTTAAGAAAAGTAAATTGGTAGAAGTAATCAGGGTGAAAAGCACGCTAGCCTATCCATTTCATTATTACTGTTATGATTATGTTTTCCTGTGCAATGCTCAATTACAAGTTTCATTGATGGATCTAATATCGACAGACCCGAATTGGCATTTGAGGTTTTTCCTATACTTACTCTGCGATCCTAATTCCCCTAGGATCACACGGGCAGGGCATCCAGTTTGTAGTGTTAATCCCCAAGCTCATCTTTTAAGACCAATTCTAATAATCTATTCAATTATTAACCCTTTTCTGAACGAGTTCCTGTGCTTTTTAAGTGTTTAATGTGACCAAGGCGGTAATATGTTTAATTCCTACACTAGGGATAGGTGCCAATCTACCCTAGTACCCTGCTAATCCTAGGTTCAACCGGTAAGTCTAATAACAGGACTAACAAGATCTAAGCCACCCTCTACACTACCAAAACACGTAGGATCGCAATGACGGCTATATAGGATTATCCAATAAAACCGAAATTAAAACAGGAAATGCAATCAAACAACAGTAAATACATGACTAGAGCCCACTCATAGTGGTTAATTACAAATAATGTCAAAATAAGTATTTAGATTTTTTTGACCTCTCGAATGTTTTGATACTAACAAAATGTAAAACGTTTACGATAAAAATAAACGTTTATAAATTACTAATCGTAAAATTCTATTTCTAAGATTAATCACTTAAAGTATGGATAAACAAATCATTAAACATGATTAGTGTTTAAGAAAATATTTTTCTTAAACCTTACATTTCTACAAAAATGTTTTTATAAAAATATAAAAACAAAATATTTATTTATAAAAGAAATGTATTATTAAAATAATAAATTTGAAATCGGATTTTTCCACCCAAAATGGAAGGTTCTAAAAACAACAACACATTCCAAAAAAGAGAAGCGTACTCTACGGGCGACCCCCTTAGGCCTGGCGGCCCCCTAACATATTAGGGACCACCGGGACCGCCTGCAGAGTAATGACTATTTTTGTCTTCTATAAATACTGGGCCACCCCATCTGAAAAACAGAACCTCTTGTAAGAAATTTTCTCACTTTTCTCTCTTTTTTCTTTCTTTCTAAAACACATATCTTAATCACTAACATATCTTGATCTTGTTTCAAGTGATTAATTCTCTCTTCCTCCCTTCTTCTAATCAAGTGCAAGAGAAGAACAATCGTATTCTTCTACATATGAATTGTTATTAAGTGATCTCCTTCTTCCTCCTCAAGATCACAAGTCTTTATTATATTAACTTTGGGTTGTTGTGTAAATCGGATTGTGTGTAGATCTAATTGTGTAAATTATGTATTTGTGATTTGGATTGTATGTCAATCCAAGAGTATATATCTTGTGAGTGTGTAAAGACTTAGTGAAGTCTAAGATTGGTTCTAGCTAAGATTAGGACTCAACATCTGATCTTAAGTGTTGGAAAAGAAAGTAAGCGACGGTAAACGGGTTTTCCCCTTCCCCGCCTAAAGAGGGAGCTTGTTGACATAGTGAAATCTCGAGTGGAGTACTCGGGGAGTGGAGTAGGAACGAAGAGGTGCTTCGTAGCCGAACCACTATAAATCTTGGTGTCTTGGTTCTGATCATATCTTCTCTATCTCTCAATATTGTTTATCGTTACTTAGTTCATTAATTAGATAGTTTAGTTTGTGATTCATATTCGGTTGATTGATTGACATACAACTCGAATCAAAGCATTTTATTAGCAATGTTTTAAAACGGTCAAATTAACCGGTAAACTATTCAACCCCCCCCCCCTTCTAGTTTTCACAATTGGTATCAGAAGCCAAGGTCACTCAAGATTTTTAAAATATATTGTATTTTAAAGCTTGGATCAATCTATGGATTCCGACAAATATCTAGAAGGGCAATCTATGCAAAGACCACCACTTTTTGAAAGTGATAGTTTTATTTATTAGAAAAATAGATTCGAGACATATGTTAAATCAAAAGATCTAGATCTTTGGCATGTTATTAACATGGTGATTTCAACCATTATTCCAAATCACAGAAACCAAACTCGATGAGGTTGTCCCTTTTGAAAAACAAACTGAGGATCTTAAAAGAAGGCTTGCAAAAAATAATGAAGCCAAAATGGTTATTTACAATGCTTTGCCTAGAAAAGAATATGAACGAATTTTCATGTGTAATACGGCAAAAGAAATTTGGAAAACTTTGTTAATCACCCATCAAGGTAATAGCCAAGTCAAAGATAATAAGATCGACTATTTTTATGTTAATCATGTGGTTCACCATATGAACAATTCGTCATTTTCGAAACGAATCTATAAATGAGTTGCTTTGCTAGAATTAATACTATATTACTAGGCCATAAAGCTCTTGATGAAGTAATTCTAGTAATAAATACATAAGGAGTTATTAGGGCTCACATCCTTAAATGAAGAGCAAAGGTCACGCGATTGAAGAGTCAAAAGACTTGACATCACTATCTCTTTGAGTGAGATCATTGAAACCTCAAAGTCTAGAGTAATGATCATCAAGAAAGATTCCCGAAATAGTCAAAGCAAAATTTTAAAGGAAATCTCTTGCCTTAAAAAAGGCTAAGAAAGAATCTAATGATAAAGAGTGCTCACTTCCTGGAGTGAAGACGAAAGTAACGCCAATGGAGGTAAAGCGACTTCAAGAAGTTCTTTAAGAGAAGAGGTAGATCTTTGCCTTAAAGTTCCCCTGGTGCAAAAGGGGAACTTTAGGCTTATTGTTCTCAGCCTTTAAGCCAACTTAAGCCCAAGTATTTGGCTTATTTTAAGAGCTTATAAGCCCTAGTATAAGTCCTCAAAGTTTCAGCCCTTGATAAGCTTATTTGGTTGCTTATTTTTAAGCCCAATCATGCCTCTTGGCTGTTTTAGCACCACTTTAGGCTGAGGGATTGCTTATTTTTCATTTTGGCTTATTGAGCTTATCCCATAAGCTCAAATTGTGTCCTAGTAGCTTTTAGGTTAAGATTAGATAGTTAGTGTGCTTATTTCCCTTTTTCTTTAGCTTATGTGTTCAAGTCTTAAGCAATTTTGCCCTTTTAAGCTTGTTTTAAGCATTTCTGTCATTAAGCTTTTGTCCCAGCTTATTTAGCTTAAGCTTTTCACTTTTTGTAGCTTATTTAAGTTAAGTTTACTCTTTTAGCTTATCTAGTTCCTTATCTTAGCTTAATTCGACCCCAAGCCCAAAAAGACTTAACATTTTTAGCTTTAAAGCTATTTAAGCTTGCTGTCATCTTTCAGCTTATTTTCTAGCTTATTCTGTGGTCAAAAGTTGAAAGTCCTTTTGTTAATGTTGTAGAGAATAAGCTGTTTAACAACTTTCATGTTTTAAGTTTTTGCTAAATCTCACTTTTTAATAAGCTAAAAAATAAGCCAAGCGTAGGGTCTGTTTTGTCACTTTTTCATAGTGTAGGGTTACCTATTTTCATTGTAGTGTAAATTCTAGAAATTTTGCCCGCCTACCTTTTAGTTTCATTTCTTACAAATTCTACCCTAGAGTTTTTAAAAAAAAATAAAAGGGGAAGATACTTGGTCCGGGTGAGCAAGACTCGAACCCGGGACCAAGCAATACATCCCCTTTATCCCACACACACTTAACCACTGCGCCCTTGGGTCTTTTTCGTTATAGACTCAAGGGCAAGTATATTTATACACATTTTGTGTATTATAAGCTAATAAGCTGTGAAGCTTATTTCGGGGCTTATTGTATAAGCTGTGGTGTGTCTTGTATTTTTCGTAGGTACCTTATAGGGTCTAGTATTTTGTGTAAATTTTTCAGAATTTTTCGTAGACGTTTAATATTTTTTATAATTTAATTTAGTTAAAAGTTTATTTAATTCATAAAAAATACAAAAATTATCAAAAAAATATTTTGCTTTTTTAGAAAATTTTCTTTTGTCATCTAGTTTGTAGGAAAAATATAAAAATTTTCGTAGGGTCATTTTTATAACTTTTCATCGTTTAAAGAACGGGTCCGGGTACGGGATTTTGTTTTGACTTACTCGTTTTGGGTCAAACGAAATTCCGTTTTCGTCCCTAGTCTTTTTCATTCTCGTTATTTGACACATTAGAGTAGTTTAGAAGTGAAAAATTTTCCGTAGGGTTATTTTTAAAGAATTTTAGTGTTTTCCCCCTTTTGTACGGGAAATCTGGGTTTCGATTTCCTATTTTAATTTTATAATTTTAGGTTTTTCTTAAACTTTTAGGTCCGTTTATTGTTTAATTTGACTTATTCAACTTCCCAAACACATTCCTTCCTCAAACTCAAATCTTGATCGTATCGATTTACCATTCCCCAACCTCGTTGGTGGAATTACGACACCCCTGGAAAAGCTCTATACTACTTCTCGGTATCATTGATTGTTGTTTTTACACTTCTATATATATATTTATATTTTATTATATTTATATATATTTAACGGTGTTGAAACCCGCACGCCCAATTTTTTTGGCTGCCAGCTGCCCGCCGGGGGGAGGTTGTGCAACCGTTTTGTCTTACTTTACGCATCTGGTTTTTTATGAATGTGAATAATTTTCTTTTTTTATAAAAATATAAAACAGTACAAAAATATTTTTTCATTTCTTTTTAGTATAATTATCATTTACAAATCCAAAAAAAAAAAAAAAAAAAAAAAAAAAAAAAAAAACAAAATCAAAATATAAAAACATTGTCCGATAAAAAAAGAAAATAAAATTCCACAACCTGGAAAAACACAAAATATAAATATTCTCAACTAGGTATTATCATAATAAGTTCCGGTAACTTGTTGGTATCCCAATTCGAACAGAAAGATTTAAAAACTTGCCTTTTTGTGACTCTTTACGACGTACGGCTTCCACCTCGGAAAGTTGAAACAAACAAATAAAGTGGGTATAAGGAGGGTGTTTCCTAGACAAAACGACCCGAAAGGAGAAATAAGCTTCGCGCTATTCCATAATAACCCCGCTCACCTGTGATTTTTATCTGTTTTGAGAGCTACGTGAAGTAAGTTGATTCATTGGTTATAAGTTTGTCCTATACTCATTTGTCCAGTTAAAAAAATTGTGAATCAAACTTTGGAAAAACCAAAGAAAAGATTAGTGTAAATTTTCCTTTTGTACTCCCTATATTTTGTACAATAGCGGCACAAAATCGTTCTCAAGCCGTAGACGTTCGACAAACCACAAGTACGGAACAAACTTCTGTTTGAATCATCTAACTCTGAAAACCTGATAATCCTCCCATAGTTGCGAATGGCTGATAATCGTTCAAGCACAATTGCTCGAAGCAACCCACCGAGGGTTACGAGTGATCGATATTTATTCTGAAAACACCGCTAATAACTTTGAGATCAACATGGTCTTCTGAAACTTGTCCACAACAGCAAAAATTTTTTTTTGGCAATGATAAAGAGGACCCACATGCTCACATCCGTTATTTTCAAACAAGATCACTTCTACAAATGAAGATTCCGAACTGTACCAAATACGTCGGTTAAACTTATAGCTTTTTCTTTCTCCTCCCGTTTTCTCTCGAAAGGGGCGAGCCCGGATTTGGCTAGAAAAAGAACCCCCTCGGTCGATTGTAACTGGGATACTTGTTTCTCGAAATTTAATTAACAAATTCTTACTCCCGCCCTCTAAAACGACAAATCTCATAATGAACTCATGAGATTTCAGCAAAAATTTGATGAGGACGAATTTTTATGAGGCTTTGGGATCGTTTCAATGATCTATTTAATGGGGATGCCCTCATCATGGGTTTTCAGAATTGCATCAACCGATACAATTCTATAATGCCCTAAATTCAAATAATCAAGATCATGAACCAGCTGCTGTGGATAACTTACTTAGACAAAATGCCTCGAGAAGGTTTAAAAATTATCCGATAGCAAGTCTAAGGTACTTCAAATCAAGAAACCAAAGCTGGTGTAGCAAAATGAGTACACGAGCTCTTCCACCCAACAGTCTCATCTGATTGTTGCTACGAACACAAAGACATGGTTCGGGCACCTAATTCAGATAGAAAGAGAACCAAACCCACTTCGCCCTCCGGTAAAAAATCGGTGAACAGAGTGTGTAACTTGGTGTGGGAGGTCATTCTTATCAAAACTGTCCAGCCACCAATAGACAACATATTATAACCATGACAATATCCAAGAATATTGTGTCCCAGTGCCGCTGCGCCAATTTCAATCAGCTAATTCTGTTTATCGACCTTCCCGATGGTCCAAATCAAATTCGACCTCCCTGGTTTTCCTGCCAGTTCAGAATCCGCAATGCAAATAATCCAAACAATTTCAATCGAGGAAAATAACTTCAATCAAAAACAGAGAAACAATTTCAACCAAGGTCAGATTTATCGACCTCAATTACGGTCATCACCGGTAGTATAATCAACCAGTAGCTCATCAAGACCTGCTCCTCAACACACTGTGTGTCCAAAAACAGATTTTGAAAGATATGTCACAGCCAATGATGCAGGTTGAGAAAACATGCAAAACAAGGTCAAAACCTGCAATCCAGAATGGCAAATTTAACTGATATCTTTCAAATTTGTTACTTCGCTAATAAGCCTTCTACCAGTCCGGTTTCATGGTAAACTCTTCCTGTAACACTGTTACCACAAACCCTAGGGAAGATTTAATAAGTATCACTACCCGAAGTGGTGTTACCATCCAAGGACCGAAAGCAGTTAATTCATGACACTGAGGTGACAAGGACCACGATGCCTTCCTACAAATAACGGAAAGCCACGAAGACGTCCAACCTCCTGTTTTTCAAATTCAGACTCGTAATCCAAATCCTGAGCCAATGTTACTCCCTGTTGTTACGTACTGTTGACTACTCCCAGTTCCTAAAGCATCAATCTATTTCCATCACGAAGAAATGATGAAAGGCGCAAGAAAAAGCTAACGATCAAATCGAAATTCTATGAAATCTATAGAGATTTAAGTTTCGATATTAGCTTTATTACCATGCCTTGATGCTCAACAGCCTAAATTTGCTTCAACTTTAAAAACTCAGATTGGAAACAAGGAAAAATGAGCGAATTGGCAAGGACTTCCTTTAAATGAAAACTGTTCAGACAGCGGGTCATCCTCAACAATTACCAGAAGAAACTTGAAGACCGCTGGCCGTTTTCTAATCCTGTGAATTTTACGGTGATTTACTACATGCAACCTTTAGCCGATCTTGGTTGGAGCATTAATCTCATGCTTATTCTTATGGAAAAGTCCTATCTCTTTCTGATTGACCCCAACTTGCATGACGCTAGAGCTGGCCGATCGTTCAATCACTGAACCGATTGGTATCGCTGAAGATGTCTTTATAAATGTGGGAAAATTTCAATTTCCAGCTGACTTCGTAGTACTGAGTTGACTTTTGAAAAATGACCAGATCCCCCGAGTTCCTTAAATCTCGGGCGATGTTTCTTGAAAACAGTCATAGCTTTGATAGAATGTGTAATGAAGGCGAGATTAACCCTTCGTGTTGGCAAAGAAGCCATCACAATCAAACTTGACCAAACCTTCAAAATACACAGCTGATTACAACCATATGACGGTCAACAAAATCGACGTCATCGATATGGCTTGTGATGAGTATTCTCAAGAGGTCCTAGGATTTTCAAGTGTGGTCGCGAGTGGCAATCCCACTCCATATTTTGAGCCTATTGTTTCTACTGCTTCTCCAAATCTCACTCCTTTCGGGGACAGTGACTTTCTTTTATTTGAAGAAGCAGATTCGTTTCTTGCTCAGGAGGATGATCCAACTTCATCTGAAGTTGATCCAACTTATCAGGATCCTGAGGGGGACATCCTGATTCTAGAGGCAATTTTGAACAGTGAACCACCACCCCCCCTCCCAAATCATGAACAATATATGCCTGAAGTTAGGAAAGAACTCAAACTCTGTGAAGCTAAAACCGTTGAACCTTCCATTGATGAACCTCCCGAGGTTGAACTAAAGGAACTGCCACCCCATCTTGAATACGCATTTTTAGAAGGCGACAATAAGTTGCCTGTCATAATTGCTAAAGACTTAAAAGATGAGGAAAAGGCAGCACTTCTCAAGGTTCTCAAGTCCCACAAGCGAGCCATCGCTTGGAAACTCTCCGACATAAAGGGTGTTAGCCCAGAATTTTGTACTCACAAAATTCTAATGGAAGAGGACTATGAACCATCTGTGCAAAGTCAGAGAAGGGTAAACCCAAAAATCCACGATGTTATCAAAAAGGAGGTTGAAAAACTCCTTGACGCTGGATTGATTTACCCCATCTCTGACAACCCTTGGGTGAGCCCGGTACACTGTGTACCTAAAAAATGAGGTATGACCGTTGATTCGTTGACGGTATATATAAAATACTATGCAAATCCAAACTCTTCACCCTTGACCAAGGTAAAAAGTCAAGACCTACT
>BQNB010082117.1:0-29423 GCA_026074375.1 Tanacetum coccineum | reverse complement strand
TTTAAGTAATTCTTTCATTCTTATCTTTCTTTATATTTTTCACTGGTGTTTTTGTACGTTTTCATACTTTTTGGTACGTTTTTTTACGTTTTCGTACGTCTTTGCACGTTTTTTTACGTTTCCGTACGTTTTTTGTCCGTTTTTTACTTTTTCGTCGTTTTTGTAAGTTTTGTACGTTTTTGTCTTTTTTTTACGTTTTGGCAATTTTTTACGTTTTCGTCTGTTTTCGTACGTAAGAAAACAGACGAAAACGTGCGAAAACCGACGAAACGTAAGAAAACAAACAAAAACACACGAAAACATAAGAAAACGAACGAAAACATAAGAAACTTAAGAAAACGAACGACAACGTAAGAAAACATAAGAAAACAAACGAAACGTAAGAAAACAGACGAAAACGTAAGAACACGTACGAAAACGTAAGAAAAGGTACGAAAATGTAAGAAAACATACAGTAGACGTAAGAAAACAGATAAGAAAACGTATAAAAATTGTACAAAACAGACAAAAACGTAAAAAAAAATCGGAAAACGGATGAAAACATATAAAAACGTAGAAAAACGTAGAAAATAGCATTAAACGGATGAAAACGTAAGAAAACATACAAAACAGATAAAGACGGTTGAAAACGTATGAGGATGTATAAACAGAAAAAAGTCTGAATTATTGAATTATCGTCTAAAAAGTGAAAAGAAGTGAGAAGAAGAGACAAAAAGTGAAATATTTTGTCTAAATTAGTGAAGAAATAAAAAGTGCTTTTTAGCACTTATGTCTGGAAAAAAACAAAAATTTGCGCGCCCGCAGAGAAAAGAAGAGAAGAAGTGGAAAAAAGTGCTTATTGGGAAAAACAAACGACACCTTAGTCGTCTACTAAACCAAAACAGAGCTTGAATCTTCAATTTCTGATATGCTCGAGTATTATGTGCACTAGGTCTTTGTGAAACAGATGTATATATTTTGCTGTTATACTAGCTAGAATCTACCTAAATGAGAAGTATTTGGTTGTGATTCTCATCAGCGTGTAGATTTCTGGTTAATCTTTGAACTGGTTGAGGAGGTACACTATGACCAGAATCCATTGTATTAGCATGCAATAATCTTATACGCATACATTGAAATATATTTACCCGTTGCGACATTCTTGACATTTCATATATTTCAATGCATTTGTTGAATCACAAGTGTCTCCATTATGTAATGGAAGCTAAAACTAAGGGAAGAATGGCAGAAAGAGTAATGTATTGTCACACGTACCAATATAACTATATAAGCAACCTATGTTTTTAACGAAAAGATATTGACCAAATAAGTATGGAGTCTACATTGTTATATCAAACGAAGCATCTGGTAACTGGTAGGTTACCAGATTTTTGGCTACAGCTCATGTCTATACTTCTATTTCTGTAATTCCTCCGGAGTAGTATCAACATTATGATACTTTTTTCTTTGGATACAAATTGCATTTAAAGCAAGGGGTTTTTATTCAACTGTAGAAAGCATGATGTTAATACACTTTAATCCACCCTTCTTCCTTATAAGTAATCGGCCAATACTAGCAATGCAAACAAAAAGAGAAGCAGTGAGATGATGGTTTGAACCTCACATTAGCCAGGTGGCCATTTCAGCTGTCTTCCGCCAAGAACGTGCAAATGAAGATGGTAAACCGATTGACCTACACAAACAGATAGCATATTTGACTTAAAACCTGTGATCATTCTTATGCTAGTAATCATATGACAGGAGGATTGAATTGCTAACAAAATGAATAAACATACAACACCTTGTCCTAATTATAGCAAAATGAAAAGAGCTACAACTTACATGCAGTGGCACCGCTATTAATGACAACACGGAATCCATCAACGATGCCTTCTTTTTCTGCAACTATCTTGGACGCATGAAGAAGATGACCCAATATGTCTTCATGTCTTGGTTCAGCCTTGAGGACAAAAATACGGAAACAAAATTTAAAGATCACCGAAAAAATTTATAACAGTAAAATATGAATTGTACTGCTACAACATTATCACGAATATGATATTCGCTGCCAGTAGGTATATTATCACGAATTTAGAGTATAAAAATTGTTCTCTTGTTAAAAGTATAACCATATATTAGTATAAATAAACCAAAGAGAACATATATGGTATACAACGTGAACAAGTCATGAATGAGCAGAAGGTGATTTAAGGTATACATTTTATGCATCCAGTTGACTTCCTTCTACGATTTCCTTCCCATTTCATATAGTTTTCCATTGATATCTTGTATCTCTGCCCTCATAGTTATCCTTTTCATAATTACCAGAGAAGCATATATATTCCATATTAACTCATATACAACATCTAAAGCATCATATGGCCAAAATTACACAACTGTGAAAGAGGGACACTCGTATTATACAGATCTTGAAAAGACCCTTGTGTTATCCTTTTGAGCTGTATTTCACTCAGTTACATGCTTGATTACACCTTGTGCCTAGGCGATTGTAAGGCTGTTAATCGGGTAAACCCGGCCCGAATAAGCCTTATTCGTGTCGGGTTAATCGGGTTTTGAGGAAGAAAAACCTTACCCGTACACGACCCTAACAAGGTGTGGGTTATGCGGGTTGTTTGTGGGTTGTTCGGGTACGTGTGTTAACGCCTAATAAGCAAAATTTATAACATAAAAATACAAATAATGTGGGTAAATTTCTATAATTAAAAAACCAACGAAAGATACGGGAAATATTAATATAATCTCTTTATGCATTGTTTATTTCCAGGTTAACTGCCGGTAACCCGAATAAGTTGCAATACTTCACCCTAAACCTGACATCATAGTTAATAGTACGGAATTAATCCGGTTTAACGCCGAATAATGTTTTTCAACTCTTATAACCCGACCCTGATAAGCTTATACGGGTTCGTGCAGAGGTCGGGTAGTGCTGGTTCGGTATGTTATGACAGCACTAGCTACATGTGGAACGCCTTTCCCAATCAAAGATTACAGATGATAGATCCGAAATGAAGTTTATGTCTTTTTAAGTGTAACCTAAACATAATACTTGCAAATAAGGTAAAAAAGGAACATACCTTGCAAGCATCTGTTACCCAGTTCTCTAATCTGGGATGACTAAATACATGTACGGGTGGCTTGGGGATATAATATCATGAAATGCAAATACGATTATTTTTTCATCCTCGTAAACAATGCGGAAGGAATTCCATAGGAGATAAATTTGACAAATCTGCCAAAAAATCAAAATACACTAAAGTATATTAAAATTTTCCATCAATGTGAGGGAGGAAAAGAGAAATTCTATAGGTCAAAACCTGAAGAAGAAGAAGTTGCATACATACTCGATATAAGAAAGTATACAAAAAAAGAGAACAGATATATGACCAGTTTTCCTTACAAGCGATTACAGATCTGCATATAATGGCTTGCTGGTTGTATTCATATTTGGCAATATGCCTTTTTCAAATATAAAGTACCAATCAATATGACCTATATACTATGATGAACCTAAACCACTTCGCACGACCAAAAGATCACACTACACATGACAACCCTTGTTGACTCACTTAATAAATAGAGCGTCTTAACGATTATTGAAAGATTTTTAAAGATAATAACAAATATAAAATAAACGTGAACTGCTTATGATGAACTAAGAAACAGTGTGATCCTCATTTAACAAAATAGGGACATTACATTGTTTGAGCTCCAGTGTTGGCTTCGTGGTTGCAGCAGCTCTAGAAGACGCCTCTTCGTCAGTGTTGCACTCACCGAGACATTGTCCTACAAATGAAGCTACCCAACATAATTAAGATAAAGAAGCATTCCCATACAGCAGATGTTAAAAACTCTCGACAGTGTTGGGTGGGGGGGGTGGTGGGGTGGGGGGGGGGGGGGGGGTTGTGGGGGGGGGGGGGTTGGGGTGGGGGGGGGGGGGGGGGGGGGGGGGGGTGTTGTGGGGTGGGTGGTTTTTTGGAGGTTATGTGGTGGTATTGGATAGATAAATTATTGTGGGGGAAGTAAAATGAAGCTAACATAAATAATTAGATATAAAGCATTCCATACAGCAGAAGTTACAAAACTCCTCTCGAGTCGGAGCAATTTAAAGTGAGAGATAAGAAAGATTGAGTTGTTTAGAGAGAGAAACTAGAGAGAGAGATGAGAGAAAAGAGAAAAGAGATATGTTAGAAATGAACAACTTACTCTTTTCTAAATAGAAAAGAGTTTATATACCCCGTCGCGTTAAATGACGCGCGAGATATTTAACTAGGACCCGGACTCGGGTTTTGCTTGAGATTAAACCCTAAACATATACAATATTAGATTATCTATCGAGCCCGATTCCCGATACTTTCCTATTACAACATTAACTAATTAAAGACCGAAGCTCCATCGTAGAGTGACCGAACTTCCTTGTTCGACTCAATAAATTGAGGCTAACACTATTTATAGATTACAAGGTAAAGTAAACCTTAGTGGGCCTGAAGCCCACAAACAAAGCTTGAGCCTATTTATCCACTAATACCTATTATCTACTTCTTATATAAAGGAAGGTTTGTCAAAGTTAATCTTGCCTCAAAACTCTTTAAAATAAAACACGTGTCATTATTTATTTTTAAGAACCGTCCGATCAATTCCTTCCCCATATACACGCCTTTAACTCTTTGACCCTATTCATTTACCCAAAACATAACATCTAAACCCTAAAACATCTAAAAATCACAAAAATTTAACGGCTCAAGAAAATTACATGATCCACAAACAAAATCAATCAAACTGTTTATAATCATGCATTTTTTTGTTATTTAGTGCCTACTAAAGATCCACTGCTTCTGATCGAAAATAACAAAAAGGATGTTTGATTTTCGGAAAATCAAATCAACCAAACAGGTGAAATTGGTAAGATTTATCATTTGAATTTTCTTCGGTCTCAATATTAATACATTATTGGGTTTTTTCTGTTTTTAATTTTGGGATTTAAATTATCTCTTATGTTTTCTTAAACTTATTATTTAATTCGTGTATCAAGATATTTATCATAGAGGTAATTTCTCACTTTAGAGTTGAATTAACTTTAAATCAAGAATTAGTTAACAGTGTATATTGATTGAATTAGGTTTTCAATTTGTATGATTGCCATGAAAAAATTAAGGATTCAATGTGTTTAGCATAAAAAGGGATTAGTGTTTGAGTAAAATAATTAATATGATCTATAGAAATATCCTACTCACAGACGATTATGCACGAACCTCATATTTCTGTGTTAAACATGCATCATGGCTGAAAGAGCAAAATCAGTGAATTAGAGTGAATGAGCAAAATCATTTATCTATTCATATTTCTATTTTGTAGGCGGCTTGGGATTGCTTATCAGACTACTTATTGTGGTTGTTTCGGATTGCTTATAGGGTCTGTGTGAGATTGCTTTTATGGATGGTCATTTGAAAAGCTCATTGGATCAATTTAAATGGGGTAAGTTATCATACATAGTGATTCTGGTATTGAATCGCGTTGTTTTAGTTTCTTATTTCAAGAGGTGGAAACTTTTTTCTCATCCATATTCTAAGTCTTATTCTGCTCATTTTATGAGCTAAATTTATTTTCTTAATTGCATGTATGTGTTGATGTGCAGTCATTGCTTGCAGCAATGTTATTGAGATGAGTGCTGGTGCTGCATCTTAGAAAGCAGGTGGTGTTTGTGGTGCGTACTTTGAATAACATGGACATTACAGGGAAAAATTCAGCTTTTACTTACGTCATATGATATATGTTACAATATTTAGAATCATGGTTTTATTAAAGTATATTCTTATTGGTTTTTATTGTATATAGTTTAATTGAATTTTGATTGTTGTAGTTCCTAAGAAAGGTGGCTTGAATTGAAGTTTATAGCATGTTTTTCCATACCCTTGAAGATGATTTGGCTCTTTTGGACATCAAATGTAAACCAAGCCAGAAGCTTGTGTGTCAACTGCATGATTTGAGGTTCGTTCTGAAAACATTGTATAATCCCAACATAAAATATTTCCTTTATTGAGTGGCTATTTTCAAACACTTCATCTGATATGACAGATGTTCTGAAAACAATAGTCTTATTTCCTTAAGTTTTTTTCATCGTGATTCTGATAGTTGCTGTCAAGGTTTTGGGTCAATATATGTGGATCAACAAGGCAATTTGTAATAGCTTCCGGTCATATTAGACAGCACGCACTTGACATGGAACATGTCCCATATTTGCATATAGTTGGGAAATGTTGTAAAGATAATAAGATACACACGCATTGCATACATACACCCATACACACTATAGATTATTGGTAATATTGCTTTGTATACCGACGTTACAGCAACGGTTTGTTTACCGACTTGATATTATATGTGGATGATTATGCAACATGTTGCCTATTTATTGTAAAGAGATATTGGAGAATCATAATAGACATTGCTTTCTTCACTTTCCATCTTGTGAATTGTGATTGAACATATTTTACTAAAATTTGATCAGATCAAATAGTCTTTGCTGGTAACAATATAATATATCTGCTTATCTATTGCTAATTACTAAGCTGATTCCAAAAGACTATCAGTGTGTTGATGGATTTGATTGTTAGATTTTCCTCATTAAGGCTTCATTTTTGTTTTCTTAAAATTTAACCATGTTGTCGATACTTTGACTCTTTTTGGATTTATAGGATGCCTTAAGATGCAAAAAGTTATAGAATGTGTATATTTTTGCATGAGATTCCAATTATTTCTTTATTGGAGACTAAAGAGTAAAATAAACACTAAATTTGTTAATGTGACATACTTATCTTGGTTTTTAAACATTGCCGATTGTATTATCATCGTCATCTACTGTTTATGGTTGGCCAAAGGATGTAAAGTCACACGTGTGAGTTTTTAAATTCACGCAGATAATAATTGTTGCATGCTTGTTAGTCAAGGATATAACCTTCTTGTCAGTAGTAGTGTACGAAGATTTGTGGTTATTGATTCTGTAGCGAGTTTCCTATAATTAACTTTCTTCTGTAGTCGTGATTAGCATTTCTTTAATTGTTATGACAGTATGTACAACAGTTAAGCATGAGACTAATTTTTTTATGCTGCATATTCGGTCTGGACTGTATGATGTTATGATTTGAGTGACCAATATGTTTTAACAGGTTAACATGTAATTGTAGTCACCGTATATGTTAGCTGTTATAATGATGAAACTTGCAAGTGAACTTTGTATTAAGAAAAGAGCCCATTCCAGTAGTTATTTAGGCTTAGGCTTATGTCGCATATTTCTTTGTGAACTCAATGTTGTGATGGGTAGGTGCAACTGTGGAAGTATTACTAAGGATCCAGAAATATATAATTTAGAAAGTGTATTAATATAGATGACTATCTTCAGTGAAATATAAAACTCTTGGGAGAATCTTTCGTTTAGAGCCAAAATTACATTTTATTTTCCAAAGTATTTGGTACAGTATATAGATTCGTTATATATATCTAATTAACACTTGCCCAATTTTTATGTTATGGGACATAAACAAGCTGATTCATATTTATAGAAAGATAAGACGAAGAAAGATCTGACAGAAGGAACAAAAGGCAAGGGATCACTCTAATAGGATGAAAGCAGACCTAAACACTACTATGTGTGATCCTCATTTAACAAAATAGGGACATTACATTGTTGGAGCTCCAGTGTTGGCTTCGGTTGCAGCAGCTCTAGCAGACGCCTCTTCGTCATGTGTTGCACTCACCCGAGACATGGTCCTACAAATTGAAGCTACCAACATAAGTAAGATATAGAAGCATTCCATACAGCAGATGTTAAAAACTCTCTCAGTCGACTTTTGAAAGTGATTTTTTTTTTGTCTGCAACAAAAACATCGACCCATGAAGATAAGAGCACACACATAATGTTACATAATAAATACAGTAGTTTGTAAAAGGGCAATAAAAGGGTGGTTATATTTATGGAATTAGCACCCTCTACTCCTTCCATATATTAGAAATTGGGTAAGAGTTGTGATGATAATATTGGATAATCTGCTTAAAAATCGTTCCAAATAAAGTAATTTATAAGACAGAAGAAAGGCAATTATTGGGGAAAATGAGTACCTGAGCGTCCATTGTCGAAATGGAAGTTGGGAAATTGACTGAATTGAATGTCGTTGCTTGAAAGCGCTTCTAATTGTTATTGCGGAGCTCCTGTTTTTTTGAAACTAGCCGCCCATGGGGCGGGCCTTGAGGCTAGTAGAAATATGTAGAGAGGTTGTTTGTTTGTTTGTGTTACCGTAGAACAAGTAGTGGTAGAGATGATGAAGCCATGGTTTGGTACCATCGGCTGGGCTGGCTGATGAATATTACACCAACGACGAGTTCCCGTATAATTAAATCTTTCGGCGAGGGGCTAGGCGGGGTTCAAGGACCAGAAGATCCTTTGATGGTTGAATATATTGTGTGTGAAGTATGATTAGTTTGTGTTGTAGCTTTTTGATTCTTTCATAAACGATGAGTTTTTTTTTATTAAGATTTCATAACTGACATTTTAATGATATGGTGGTTACTCATTTATTTCTCATTAAATCACTTATTTGATCATTAATACGACGGTTACAACTTTTGAGGTTACAAATATTGATCAAGTTTTAAAATCCTTCTATAACAAGAAATATTTTGGTCCCTTAAAAATTTTAAGACTTCTAAAATCAGAATGACCTAAATGCTTTATAAAGTAGTAGAGAATTAAAGAAGAGAAGTAGAGATAATTTTACAAAATCTATTAACATTATGTTTACCTTAAACATCCTTGAAAATCCATGAGAATCAAATCTTTAAATTTTCGTATCTGAAAAATTGTATGATAAGAAAAGAACATCAAAATAGATCGAAAACTACAAACACGTACAAAAAAACGTAAAAACCAACAAATCATCATTTTTAAGTTTTCATTCATTTTATCATTTTTTTTCTCCGTATCTTATTTTTAAGATACTAAAAACTAAAAAGACGTCATAGGAAAACTTAGATTTTAAACTCTAAATGCAAACAAAATTATCACATATACTAATCAAAATGGAACATGAGGTCGGAGGAGATGACCGGATCCTATGTAAGACGACAACGAAAATAAACATATCAAACTAAAAAATACGAAAAGCAAAACTCAAAAAGAATGGAATCTATACTTAAAAGTTAAGATACATTTTTTTCGGCATCACCTTCTCCAAAAGGTATAACTATCATCACCAACACAACCAACATCGACATTTTCCATAATCCACCTAGTAGATCGTGTTAACCCATCAAGTATCAGATCAACACTTAGCAGTAGGACATTATAGAGAAGCAACAGGAAAAAAAAGTAAAGCAGAGATAATATTATTACCATTCGAAATCTCCATCTTGACATCTCCATTTTCACTTTCAAACAACTACAAAATCACAAAAAGATCACACATTAAAAGGGAAGCAAACAAAAAAAAACTAAGAACACCAAAAGCATATTGATCTAAACATTAAAAACGCTAATGTGTTTATGCTTATCATATTTGGTGTGGAGAGTTTTTATATTGAAATGGGTTGTTACAATTCATATGATTTAAATGAGTTGTTATACCTTTTGAGTTGTTACAAATTACAATTAATATGATTTTATGGGCTGCATTAATATTGTGTGTTGTTACAAAGTGAGGTGTTACAAAATGAATTTAATATTAAGACACTAAATTTTGAGTTATAACTTTTAATTATGTGTATTTATTGAGTGTATAGCAAAAGTAACATAAATCTTTTTATAACAAGAAATGTTTTTTGTTCTTAAACTTTTTAAGATTTATAGTTTTAAAAAGTCCCAAATGCTTTATAAAGTAGTAGAGATATCAATCGATTTGCTCTAATAAAATATGCAGATCATGGGTATGTTTGGCGAAATGGGTTGGGGCTGTAGCTGGGGTTGGAGCTTATATTGTAAGCCAAAATTGAAATTTGTATTTTTGTAAGCTTATTTGGCAAATGAGCTGAGGCCACGGCTTATTATTGCAAAATTACTAAAAAGGACATAACTAAATGAGTTTTTGGTATATGTTAGATATTTTTGTAGGTAAATAAGTAATTTACGATTCAAAAGCCTTGGTCTAAAGTTTTTAGCCCCTTTTATGGGGTTGTGGTTTATAGAGACTTGTGACTTATAAGCCCGTCATAAGCCCGCGTGACAAACAAGACTTATTTTATAAGCTGACTTATATTAAAAGCAAAAGCCCGGATAGACCCCAATAACCCCCTCGTCGAACATACCTCATGTATCATGTCATTCAAGATGTCATTTTAAAAAAAACCGAACGATAGGTAGATTTTGTTAAAAAGATAAAATCGAATAAAAGTGAGTTGGAAATGACGTGTTGAAGACCGATTCACGGGGTTTGAACTCACCGCCACACACACTCAAATCAGATAAAGCCCTTCATTTTCAGTAGGTTGGTGTGGTCACTTCAAGGTTGTTTGCACCTAGCTGGAATTAAACTTATGATAACCACAAACCCTTTTACCACTAAGTCACCCTTGAGTGATTAACATGACACATATTTAAACACTTTTTTGAGAGTAATAGATGAATACGAGGTAACAATTTATTCAAATGATTGTCTTATAGAAGTTTAATGATTTACTTAGCAAATTTCAAAGTGCAATGACTTAATTAGCAACTTTTAATATTACAATGAGTTAATAAGAAAGGTGGTAATGGGACATAGGCGATCGGGTCTCCAGCCTATGTGGCACCAAAGAGGACTACTCTCTCTTACTACCAGTGTTTTAAAAGGCGCGTCAAGGCGTCGCTAAGGTGTGAGGCGTGACCTACACGTTACGAAATAGACTAAAGCGTCGACTCTAGGCGTGACGTAGGAAGAGTCATTAAAAGGCGCGATAAGGCGTGAGGCGTGACGGGTTTTTTAGAATCAACTCTGATAAAAAAAACTAAATGAAGAATATTACATGTAAGGATAATTTCCTAACTTTATTCATTATGTACAACTTTTTTTGTAAACTCAATATGTAAAAAATATGGTATAAATATATAAATATTTTCATATTTTGTGCCGCATGAAGCCACGCCTTAAAAACACAAAAGCTTCGCCATAGCCGCTAAGGCGTGAGACTTGGTCATGCCGCCACGCCACGCCTCATACTATTTATAACCTTACTTACTACACACATTGAATAGGGACACGTCCCTATGAGACGATTTGGGCTAATTGGTCTTAAAGTCGACCGAGTTGGGGAGGAAGTTTATGTGTGGGTGGGTGTATTTAATTGTTTTTTTTTGTATGTTTTTTGTGGTGTTCTCGATCTTCTTGTTACATTATGTTAGTCGAGAAGTTGTTATGGGGAGAGAAATCTGAGGTGGCATTAAGGATGGGGGTTATGAGGGTCACCCATTACCACTAGTCTAAGCTATAAGAACACTAGGTGCGGTAACACCATTAACATCAAAAAGTGCTTCCATCTCAGTGTCACCTCAACATTTTCACTTTTAATAGCACCACATCAAAATACCCCATCACTAGCAACTTGTTATAACACCCCTTTTGGGACCTACCATTTTATTTTCTTTTAATTTTTCAAAAAAAACTAGTTTTTCATTCATTAAATTAATATGCGCATTACAATACTAAAATAGAAAGAATACGAAAAATAAAAAAAGTACGGAAATTTAAAAAATACGAAAAAATTAATAAAAACAACTAATTGCGGTTCAATCCATACTTTTTTTCTTTATTTCTTATTTTTGCATGTTAATGAAGTAGGCATCGTCATCCGACAAATCCTTGGTGCTAATCGCGAGAAATTTCATTTTACAATTTCATTATTGTTCGGTCTATATCCTTCGCCACCTTGTACGCCGATTAGGCAGCTTCATGGTTGAGTCGAAACTCATTCTGTAAAGTACCCCCAAACTTCCACGGGTTACCTCCCGTGGTGCTCGATGTGGATTCTGAATTAGTTTTTTTCGAGTCGGTTTTTATGTAAAAATTTGTTTTTACAAGTTTGTGTTGTTTTTACAAGTCGATTTTTATGTTTATGCCTAGTTTGTGTTGTTTTTACAAGTCGGTTTTATGTAAAAATTTGTTTTGGTTCAATAATAGTGTGATGTTTAATTATTGATTTGGTTCCTTAACCTTTTTCTGGTTATTGATTATTTGCTCTTATACAACTTGGGGACCATATCTGCCACGGTAAATTTGGTTCCCCTCCTAAATTTATCAACTATTAACAAGAAGTAACATGCAGACTAATTTCAAGGCATATATACAATTATAGCAAATTTGGTCCTTGATGTTTCGCAAGTCAGCGGTTGGATTAAAAGTACCCCGACGTTAAAAGTGGGATCCACACGTGAACCATAAAAACTGTATGTTACACCGTTGGTCCCTAAAGGTATTTTTTTCTAATCAAATTCCCGTCTTCCACGTATCTTCCAAAAGAAGATTTTTTAAGAGACTAAACGTGTAATAATAGTGTAATTTAATGAACGTGACATAAAAGCTTTAGAATGTCACTCATCGAGCCGTCATATATGTGATATATAATTATTCTATTCACTGTGGAACCACTAACATGAGTTGGTTTTTTGCTATTTAAATGTAGTTTAGCCAAATTATTTTCAAACATTAAACAACCTAACATACCCAATAACACCACCAAACAAATGGCCTTCTCACGTTTACAAGAACTTGCAGCGGCACAAAACTCCAACAATTTGAGTGATGTAATTTCAGTCTATATTGAAAGGAAGATAAATGATGATCTCCATTTTGCAGCTGGATTAAGTCATCTCTAGGAGGTCTTGTACTGTAGGGTCAACGAACACAGACTGTTGATAGCCGAGCTTAATGTGTTTGGTGGCCCGTTAGCATTGAAATGTGTCGAGTTTTTTATGCACTTGTCCTAAACTGAAGTGCTTAAGATGTTGGAGATAAGGAAGTCGATTGCGGAAGTGCACATGCAAGTGCATAAAAAGATTGACTTTCTTACAGTTATGAGGTCTTATTGATTAGATTGTGGATAGTTGGGTAATCTTTTGGTTTGTTTTGTATGCAGATACGGATGATCCCAGTTAGGTTGTATCTTTTGTTGTATTGCGTTCATGGGGATGATGAAGTTGGGACTTAGGTATCGATTTTTGTGGTTTTATTTACACATCTATCATGGTTTTTGGGTTGTCTTTGTTGTACATACATTAAGCCGTTATTATAAGAAGTAGCCATAGAGTTAGAAGGCATGAGAGTGCTGCATGGGCCCTCTATAGCTCAAACTAGTTTTGGGCGCATACATTATAGTGACGATCAACCATTGTCTACATATTACGAGTCCACATCAACATCATCAAGTTTTAGAGACAACATTAATCATTGATTAAATTATGTTAGTGTTTTACCACTTTAGCTATGACTTTTTTCACATTATTCTTTATAATCAGCTGTATATATATACAAACTGCCTATTTGTCTAAAGTATTTCATTTCTGCTTTGAGCAATATGAATCATCGGCTGCTTATTATTGGTGATTTTAGTGTCATCACTTATATTTTGTGTACTTGTGATTTACTTGAGATCAATGAGCTTAGTCAAGTATAGCTTCCAGTCGAGTTTGGAGGTGCGGAGTGCACACTCGTTCTAGCTAGCTTGATGCCGCTACGACAAAGACGTGAGGGTCAAGGGGGCCGTGCCCCCTTGCGAGGTCAAGGGGCAGAGCCCCTTGCTGGGGTCCTGCTCCCAGGTGAGCGGGCAAGGGTCGAGGGGGCAGCGCCCCTCATGGGGTTTGGGGTAGCACCCCAAAACCTAAATGGTTTTTAGGATTATGGTAATGTCCGGTTTCTAATAAAAAACAGTTTTCCCACCCAAAAGACACATCCTTTTATCAACAGTTGTGTCTTTTCCCGTTAACTATTTTTAACCGACTTTAACCGACTTTCGGTTGGGTTAAATATACACCAGTATTGATCTCTTCCATAACATAACAAACAACAACAACTTTCTGTGTATTGCTTTGATCTCTCGTGCCTTAGAGAGAAAGTGTGATTCTCTGAATTATCCAATTGGGGATTTCGTGATACCCGAGGCATATAGGGTCGAAATACTTCAATCTAAAAGTGATCTATACACGATTCAGAGAATATATCAGGACACTTTGATTATAATCCACTCACAAACACACCGAATTTCTAACAGGTTATTAGTTAATACAAGTGGCCTTAAGTTTAAACATCCTTGTTGACGTCTAGGTTTAATGTTCCCTGTTGACAAACTGCCGTTCACCTCTGGGATCAGAAGGTTGCTGCGAAGTCCATGACTATTTGAAACGCTACCTAATGGTTTGGTTCACTCACTGGTGTTAGGATGAGGTTCATACCTAAAAGTTTTGTCCACATGAGTTACTATCAAATACGGAGTAAAATCAACGCCCACCACAACTACAGTGACTTAAATGAGGAAAAACCATGACGGAAAATAAACCTTTTATACACTTAGATTACTTGAATCCTATAGTGAGTTCGTCATAATTAAGATGTTTAAAACCGTATTCCATAGCATCATAACTTGCAACTTACGCACGCGAAAAAAAAGATTATTTGGTTTAAAAGAAATGAGTTTTTTAAATACCGAAATCAATGACTTTTGTAATTCGACTATTTAGGTAAAAAAAACACCCTGCACAATCAAAGGTGACACAATCTAGAAAAAAAACATTTAAAGAATAATCAAAGGTAACACAATCCAGATACATGTAGCAAGACAGTATGAAGAAATGTGACAATTTAGCAAGTACGAAGATCGATTTATTTGAAATTAAACTGGAAACAAAAGTACAAAACGAGGGTTTCAAGAAAGAAACCATTAATTTGGTTTAATTCTTTTTACAAAACTCATTAATTGAGAAATATAATGATGGAAATACCTGAATGGGTTTGTGAAGAAAATAATGACGTGTTAGTGGGTAGTAAACGATTACTTACATTTTAAAATAAAGAGATCCGGTGAGATAATTTAATGGGCTAGAGATTTAATGAAATTTTATGCGTGTGAATATAGAGATTGCGAAAGCCAAAAACTAAGGGTGCGTTTGGTTTGTAAGTGTGATTAGATTTGGATTTGAATTTGGGAAAGGTTTAAAAGTAAATAAAGAGAGAGAAAATTAATTATTATTTTAAAAATATGTATCTTTTATAAATTCATTTAAATGAAATATATTAGTTTTTAATATAAAAATATACTATAACAGTTTATTTACTCAAACATGTGGTCTAGAATTTTTTGCACATTTAAAAATAGGGTAAATTACACTGTTCGTCCCCAAACTCCACCCCGTTTGCCCGTTTGGTCCCTAGATAATGGGGACTCTCATACGGGGTCCCTATTTGACATTGTAGTTACCCGTTTGGTCCCTGACACTCTGTTATGGGTAACGACGGTTATCTCCGTCGTTATCCTTGCCACGTCGTGTTCTGTTGAAGGGCATAATCGTCTTTTCACTATTATTTCGTGTTGCGTCGTTGGTCCCTGACCACTTTGTTAATACAGTAACTCTTACTGTTCTGTTATTTTGTCGTTTTCCTATTGCGCGGTTGGTCCCTGTGAGGCATTTTTCTTTTCTTCTTCCTGTTGAATTACATTATTCCTATGGCATGGTGAGGGAAATTTTTCTCCGGCTAAATTATTTTATTCCCTCCATTTATAATTAATCGATGATGGTTGTTAACCTTGAATTAATATGAATACAAAGTGTATTTTGTTTAGGGATTATCATGTTTGATAACAAGTATTAATCAAATTAACTTGAAAATTTAAACTGATTACAATAAATTACTTCATCATGTTGTCTGTAAGAGGCTTTGGACAGTCCCCAAGTACCTTTTAGTGAACCATTCTAAGAATAAATTCAAATAAACATTCTACAGGGAAGGATAATCAAACACTTACATATGACGGAATGAATTCATAAACCTTATGATCAACTTATTTAGGTCGCATATCATACATTGCAAAAGGCGGAATGAACCCATCATGGTAATCATCAGTAAGTTGATTAGATTCCATATCATACATTTCTTCAATTCAGCTTATTTCATAACTTAGTTTCCTAAAGGGGTGTTTGGATTAAATCAATTGTTTCCTAAACTTAGTTTCCTAAGGTACATTGGTTCAATTTAGCTTATTTCATAAGGTACATTAAACTTAAGCCTAAAATAATTGTTTTCTAAACTTACCTTACTAAGGTATAAACTTTGTTTCCCTATTACTATACACAGTAAATTAGCATCCATAACAGTCTAATATAAATGCTATTTCCTGAAATGAACATTTACCTCTTTCCATCACCATTTTCTCTTTTCCCTTGTTAGTATGCATTATCTGTTTTCCTTGTTAAGATGTTGTCCAGCTATCTCAATCCTCTTTTCAATAAGGTCCTGAATCTTCATTTGTGTTACCTTTCTTTTGTCATCTACACATAAAGCAAACACTCAATACATAAGCCACAACTAACAGAATAAGATGAAGTGGCAAAATGGGTCAATGAAATAGCATCATGAACCTGCAAGTCACTCCCATACTTGTACACTTACATTTCACACGCTTCTGTTTCTCCTACTCTCTTTTCAATAAATCATCGAGTATGTCATCAGCTATAGCATCATGAACCTGCCAGTTACTCCCATACTTGTGTAAAACATAATCGATCATGTCATCCTTTACAACAAACCTATTCAAGTCCATAGTTTCTAGGAATCTGCCATTGATACGAAGAGCTAATTTTGGTAGTGAGAATTAAATGGAGTGTGTTTGGAAAGTTTTCTTAATGGATTGAAGAGTAAAATTTGTTGGGAAACACGGAGTCAACACTCGTATAATAGTAAAAGACTTAAATACATAGGGATGGTTCATGCAAATTTTTTGTAAACAATAAAGACTAATGATGCAATTTAGTATTTTGTACCCAAACTTAAATGATGGTATGCTGTTACGGCGGCGCTTCATTTTCTACATGTAATGATGACATCTCAGCTTCTATGCACGACAATCGATAGTTTGATTTAATTATTTATAGGGTAATCACACGCATTTCGTCTCACATATACATCTAAACTGTTTACTTAAAATTTTAATCAATGTCCACTTTCGAGGTTTTGGATGAACTTATGGAGATTATCGGTTCAACAGAGTTACATAAGCGTATGCGGTTTTGGTTTGTGCAAGAGATTGCCAAAGAAGAAGGCTTGCTAAAATTTCTTCGTGATCGCTGTGATGACTTGAGGAGGAAAAACGCTAGGCGTCGTGTGTTGATTCGTGAGATGGAGGCTTTGGGAGAACGTGGGGTGGCTGTTGATTCTTTGGAGTCTTTGAAACAAACTCACGCTAGAGAAACCACTAAGCTTGCTGCTTTGACAGATGCGATTGCTGAATCTCTGGCTGGTATCCATGAGAAGGAACGTCATGTGGCTAAAATAGATTTAAATGATTAGGGTTTCATAGGTAACGAGTAGTTAGTCACTTTTTGTTATGTTGATGGTTGAATGTAATGACTTTTATATCTTATGGTTGTATATCTTATCTTTTGAAGATGTCACTTGTAAATCTAATTGGCCAAAAATTATGTTCAATCAACTCTTTTGATTTATGCATGTTGTTGTTGATTATGTCATTTCTCGTGTTAGTCATATACAGTAAATGATATAGATTTTAGGTATGTTTGGGTCGTATCAGCCAAAATTCTGGTCTGAATGGATTATGCCGGGAGGGAGGGAGAAAAGAAAAAGGCCTCACAGGGACCAACCACGCAATAGGAAAACGACAAAATAACGGAACAGTAAGAGTTACTGTATTAACAAAGTGGTCAGGGACCAACGACGCAACACGAAATAATAGTGAAAAGGCGATTATGCCCTTCAACAGAAACACGACGTGGCAAGGATAACGACGGAGATAACCATCGTTACCCATAACGGAGTGCCAGGTACCAAACTAGTAACTACAGTGTCAAATAGGGACCCCGTATGAGAGTCCCCGTTATCTATGGACCAAACGGGCAAATGAGGTGGAGTTTGGGGACGAACAGTGTAATTTACCTGAAAAAATATATATTATTGGTGGAAATAGTGAAAACCTACGAAAGAGTATGGCATTATTGATGACGTATAACACGTAGAGCAGGCCTTTGGGCCTGGACTACATACGCCATACATGGGCCCAAGCCCAATATTACAATCAAAAGACGCAACAGACCGGAATTAAGCCCAGGCCAAACTGGCGACGGTCCAGAGGCAGCAAGACGGACGAAAGGCTTCAAGAGAATACTTTCGCAAGTCAGCGGAAGTCCGCTAGGCAAGCCCTAGTCTGCAAATCACGATTATAAGCGGATCCTCGCCTGACGAGGGCCCCACTTCGGCCCACTAACAGAAACAAGCGAAATAATAGGAAAACCTAATATTGGGCTCACCTATAAAAAGGGGTACTCTGACACCCCACAAGGTATGATTTTCTAACCACATTTCACAGACATACTCTGACATTCTCTGACAAACATGTTTACTTACTCTTACGCCGGAGTCCAATCATGGGGTCCGTCCCCACGATAAGACTAACGGTCTACCTTTAATTGTGCAGGAAATCATCTCATTACTCGATTTAGTACAAGATCTCATCATTGGCCCAGTCCAATAACCACACCAGATCCATCTTTTTAACCCATAACATTTTTTGTACTAACAAGTTGGCGTCATCCGTGGGACCCGAACACAACTGCGTTCTACGAAAATACTCACCATGAGCAATCCTGAACAATCCGCTCCTAGCCAGCCCACGTCTGCCGTGCGGAACACGATTGGGAGAGGAAAACAGCCAGTTTCGCAAGACCGAGGTGGGCCCGCGTCCGACGCAGCCCTCCGGGAGTATTGTGATAAGAACTACAACCAGTTGCTGCCAATCATAGCCGAGAAGTTTAACAAGGAGAAAGAAAAAAATGAAAAGCTGAAGGGAGTGAAAGCCCGACTAAACTTTGGCGGATCCTCCGGGACATCGCGGTACTCTGAGTCAAAGACGATAAGTACTAGAGAGCACGAAAAGAGGCACAGATCTAGGCGCTCCCTCAGCCCAAGACCCAGCACTAGTGTGTTCTCAAGAATAAGACGCGCGCGGTCAAGATTGCCAAGGCAAAAATTAAGAGAGAAGGAAGGAGGTGTGTTCAAAAGGTTGGGAAACAGAGAAAAGAGTGTGTCCGCACACTCAGACAGCCGCAACCAGCGTTCCTATTTGAGATATACGGAAGCGTTCTCAGAAAGTGAGGACAGCGGAGGCGGGCATTGGAAATCATGATCAAAGAAAAAGAAACCAAGTAGGGAGGAGGACGACTTGTCCCAGCCATGGGTATGTGAAGAAATAGATGCTTTTACACCCATAATCCGCTACTTCGATTTCCTAAAAATAAGAATGCCCAGCCACATCAAGACATATGACGGAAGTGAAAATCCAGAGGATTACTTAAAAATCTTTCAGGCCGCTGCAAAAACAGAACGGTGGGCTATGCCAACCTGGTGCCACATGTTTAACTCTACGCTGACAGGAAACGCAAGAGTATGGTTTGATGACCTTCCGACTGAATCAATAGACAACTATGATGATTTGAAGAAAGCATTCCTGGAAAACTATCTTCAGCAGAAGAAGTACATCAAAGATCCCATAGAACTCCATAACATCAAGCAACGGGATGGAGAATCTATGGAAGACTTTGTGAGAAGATACAAATTAGAAAGCAGAGATGTCAAAGGAGCACCAGAGTTCATGAGAATCTCCGGATTCGTGCATGGAATCACAAACCCTGAACTCATCAAACGTCTTCATGATAAAATTCCAAAAACAGTTGATGAAATGATGAAAGTAACCACATATTTCCTTAAGGGAGAAGTGGCAGCCTCGAATCACGAACGGAAGAAATCATTTCCACCATGGAAACAACAAGAGGGCACCTAGAGGCAAAATTTTAAGAAAGGAGGATCCCGGAACCAGCAGAGGTCGAACAGGAAGCAAGATCGATTCACGCTCCTCACAAAAACTCCCAAAGAAATTTTCGCCTTAGAAAAAGGGAAATTCAAAGCTCCACCACCAATGACGACTCCGGTCGAAAAGCGGAATGACACCAAATTTTGTGAGTTTCATGGTGAAGTATGGCATAACACAAACGAGTGTATACACCTAAAGAAACAAATAAAAGAAATGCTCAAGGCAGGAAAGCTTTCGCACCTAATAAAGGAGCTCAAACAGAACAGTGGAAAGGAACAACCTAAGATGGCGAAGAAAGGAGAAACCGTTGGGAAGGCAAAGCATTAGCCATCCTAATGGTCCAACCTTGGGAAAGGGTGGCTAGGCAAAAAATAACACAAAGTTTTTCCCCTAACACAGAAATCCTTTTCCCACCTCTAGACGAAGACGAAGGAACAGAAGGTCCAATGATCATCGAGGCAGAAATAGGAGGCCATTTCATCCATCGCATGTATGTTGATGGCGGATCAGCCTCAGAAATATTGTATGAACACTGTTTCAACCGACTTCGTCTGTAAATCAAGAATCAATTGGTGCCAGCTACCACCCCTTTGATTGGATTTAGTGGTGAGATAATATGGTCAATAGGGCAAATACAACTACTGGTGAGGATTGGAGACGAAGAACACTCCGCTTCGGCTTGGATGAATTTCGTAGTTGTAAGGTCACCATCTCCGTACAACGGAATTATTGGAAGACCAGGAGTCAGGAAATTACAAGCAGTTCCGTCAACGGCTCACGGGATGCTGAAGCTCTTGGTAGAAGGAGGAGTAATTACCCTACAAAGCAGCAGGTTGGTTCTGCTGGAATGCACGTTGGTCTTTGGACCAGAAGAGACCCCCCAGGCTCCCAAAACAATGGTGGAAGAAAGAGTCAGGGTGGCAATAAACCTAGAATATCCAGAACAAACAATAATGATCGGTTCCACTCTCACCGAAGAGGACCGCAACAAGTTGTGTAACCTACTTCAACGCAACTTGGATATTTTTGCTTGGAAGCCTGCTGATATGACTGGCGTCCTAAGACATATCGCGGAACACCGCTTGAATTAGGCAAAAGAAAAGAGGGCAAGCAGCGGAGAGAAATCAAGCAATACAGGAAGAAGTTGGAAAGCTTGTGGAGGCAGGAATAATGAAAGAAGTACACTACCATGACTGGTTGTCTAACCCAGTAATGGTAAAGAAGCATGATGACAGTTGGAGGATGTGCGTAGATTTCAAAGATTTAAACAAAGCATGCCCAAAAGATGGTTATCCGCTACCAGAAATAGACTGGAAGGTGGAATCCTTGTGCGGATTTCCTTTCAAATGCTTCTTAGACGCGTACAAAGGCTACCACCAAATACAAATGGCGAAGGAAGATGAAGAAAAAACAGCGTTCATTACGAGTCAAGGAATATTTTGCTACACAAAGATGCCTTTTGGTTTAAGAAATGTTGGGGCAACTTATCAGCGTCTGGTTGATAAGGCATTCCACAAACAGATTGGCAAGAATCTCGAAGTGTACGTAGACGATCTTGTCATAAAAAGCCGCACAGAAGATGAGATAGTCCGAGACATAGAAGAGACGTTTAAAACTCTAAGGGAAATTAACATGAAACTAAACCCTAAAAAGTGTACTTTTGGGGTAGAGGAGGGAATGTTCTTAGGGTATAAAGTCAACAATAAGGGGCTGAAAGTATGTCCAGATAAGGTGGAAACTGTCTTAAATCTCCCATCCCCAAAATGCTTAAAAGACATGCAAAAGTTACATGGAAAACTCGCAAGCCTGAACAGGTTCTTAGCCAAATCAGCAGAGAAGTCTTTACCGTTCTTTAAAACTTTAAAAAAATGCACAAAGAAAAGTGACTTTCATTGGACCACGGAAGTGGAAGAAGCGTTCAAGCAAATGAAACAGCTAATAGCAGAGCTTCCCATGTTGACCACACCAATGGAAAAGGAAGAACTTATCATCTCTTTGGCGGCAGCTAAGGAAACGGTAAGCGCGGTCCTGATGACGAAAAGAGAAGCTAAACAAATCCCATCTACTTTGTCAGTAGGGCATTAAGAGGTCCGAAACTAAACTATACATCAATGGAAAAGTTAGTGCTGGCCTTGGTACATGCTAGTAAGCGCTTAAAGAGATACTTTCAAGCACACCCAATCATAGTAATCACGGATCAACTGATCCAGCAAGTGTTATCAAGACCGGAAGTAGCAGGGAGACTACAAAAATTGAGTATCTAATTGGGAGAACACGCAATACATTACAGACCTAGAGTATCAGTTAAAGGGCATATATTGGTAGATTTCATAGTCGAGCGACCAAGGGAGGAATCTCCGAATACTTTGATGGAATAATTGAAGCGAAATGAAGAAAACTCACCCGAGCTCCGGAGATCATTTTGATGGTTAGTTCATAAGGCACGCTGGTGTCTGGATGGTCAGTTTTAATACTCACAAACCCAGAAGGGATGGAATTCACCTATGCCCTAAGATTCAAATTCGACGCCACAAACAACGAAGCAGAATATGAAGCTTTGATTGCTGGATTGCGGATAATGGAGCAAATGGGTGTTAAAAACCTTCAAGCAAATGTGGACTCACGTTTAGTGGCAAACCAAGTGAAAAGAACGTACGTTGCAAAAGAGACTGACATTATCCATTACCTGTAGAAAGTAAGAACACTTACAAGCAGCTTTAAGGCGTTCTCAATCAGACAAATCCTTAGGAGTGAAAACAAAAAAGTAGACGCACTAAGCAAAATAGCTTCCACAAGTTTTGCACACTTGAGTAAGCAAGTATTGGTTGAAGAATTAAAAGAAAAATCCATAAGTGAAGTGAAAATATTGGCAGTGGTAGAAGAAGAAGGAGATACCTGGATGACCCCTATTTTCGAATACCTCAAGGATGAAACCCTGCCAGCGGATGTGAAAAAAGCAAGAGTAGTAAGACGCAAGTCGCAACGGTTTGCTGTAATTAACGGGATTCTTTACAGAAAGTCTTTCCTTGGACCATGGCTATGATGCGTGGGGCCACTTCAGGCAAACTATGTTTTGAGAGAAATACATGAAGGGTCTTGTAGCATGCACGCAAGTACGCGATCCGTTGTGGAAAAAGCCTTACGGATCAGTTATTACTGGCCTACCATGCATAAAGATGCAAGGGCACTAATAAGAGCGTACCAAGACTGTCAAGTTCACAAACCTGTACTAAGACAAATCACTTGCAAAAATGTTACTCAATCACTCGACTCCATGGCCGTTCTACAAATAGGGAATTGACATAGCCAGACCTTTTTCAGAAGGTCCTAAGAATGTCAAATTCTTGATAGTAGCTATGGATTACTTCACAAAGTGGATTGACGCAAAACCAGTCGCAACCATCACTGGCAATCAGATCAAAAAAAATTTATGGGACAACATCGTCTGTAGATTTGTGCTCTCATGAGAGATTATTTCGGACAATTGAAAATAGTTTCGGGACAATCCATTCAAAGATTGGTGCGAGAAACTATGTATTCGCCAACACTTAGCTTCTGTCAAACAACCACAAACCAATGGCTTGGTAACAAGAGCAAACCGCAGTCTAGGAGAAGGAATAAAAGAGAGATTAGGCGCAAGGAACAAAAAGTGGTTAAAAGAGCTTTCTCATGTTCTATGGGCACACCACACCATGATAAAATCTAGCAATGGAGACACTTAGTTTCATTAAACTACGGAAAGAAGCAGTCTTCCAACGGGAAAAATTGGCATGCCCACACTGGAACATCGGAAAGTAGACTTTGTATTAAAACCAATGATGCTTTGGAAATCAACCTCGACCTTTTAGAAGAACGAAGGGAGCAAGCGGCAATACGTGAGGCAAAAAGCAAAGCAAGAATGGAAAAGTACTATAACTCAAAAGTCAAAAACACAAGCTTCAAACCAGGAGACCTGGTGTACCGCAACAATGATGCAAGCCGTATGGAAGACACAGGGAAGCTAGGTCCTAAATGGAAAGGACCGTACGAAGTCACGGAAGCACTTAGGAAAGGCGCATACAAGCTAAGAGACCGTTAAGGAATCTTTCTAGGAAAAAATATCTTGAAAAGCGAGAGAAAAAGAAGGTCGATGAATACATGCATTACGTCGTGTTGGATTGTGTGAGTTAAACTAGCCAAGTACAACTAGAAGTGTGTAAGCCTATTAGGGGCACACACGAAAAACATTTAGAGCACGTTTAATGCTTCACAATACGTTTCGATGTAAACCATTTGGACATTAAGTGACTAAGACATAATCCCTTGTATTCCTTGTCTTATGGCCGGATATGGAAGGCATAAGGAAGGTTCTAGGAGATGTCTTGGTGCAATGTATGTAGGTGATAAGGAGGAATAAAAGAGGGATAAGGCTTAAAGGTGAGTGATTTGATAAGGATTAAACTCTAGAGTTTGATTCTTATCACTTTGAGGGGTTGGAGGCTATATAAAGACCTCATCCCCTACTTTTTCCTGGACATCAGATACAACAAAACCACACAAAATTTGCTGCCTTATTCTCCTTTTTTCAACAGCCGCAAATCAAATACATCTTCTAGGGTTTGGATTTTCGGTTCTCCTTTTATACTTACAATTCATTTTCGGTCAATCTTCTAAGGGATAATCCTCTTGAGATTCGATCTTAAGTCTGATCCAGAAAGTGAATTAACCTTGGTTTACTAGTTCTCAGGTGTGACAACAAGAAGGAACGGGTTTAGGGTTCATTGGTTAGTTTTCGGTTGCTCCTGCTCAATTTCGGTGACAACCGAAATAGGTGAAACCCTATTTTCTTTTATCTGAATTTCGGTACAGAAGTGTTGAGAGGCTTTTGGTATTTGGTTCGGGTATATATGGTATACAAAAGTTGTATTGGGTTATACGTGAAGTGTGGACTAGCATCCAGGCGTGCTTGTTTATGTGTTTGTGTGAGCACTCGTAGAGGTGACCACTTAGTCACTAGTTTCTTGTTCTCAGTTTCTATTACTTGCTGGTGACTTCAAGGGTATGTTTCTATTTATGTTTCATGTCCCTTATTGTGTGTGTATGTATGTTAATTGTTTATACTAGACTAGATCTATCCGCTGCGTACTCGTAAGAGTTAATTGGTTAACTTGATTGTTAGATTCCAACATTAGTTGTGATAAATAAGCCAACCCACACAAATTATTTATGTCTATGCTGACGCTAAGGTGTGACCACGCAAGCCAACTAACCACAAATGCTCGATTTGATCTCGACCAATCAGTCCACGAACAGTGACGGAGCTAGGATTTAGTTTTTAGGTGGGCCGCAAAACGATAAACACGAATCTTCTATCCAATGAAAGAATCGCCTAGCATTGACGATTTCCTATTATCAACTACTTATAATAGTTACAAGTTACTACTCACAATTGTCGTAAGTACAGTATAAATAAAATTGCTAACAGTACTTTCACCAGGAGATAACAATTAGGTGGGCTAAACCCATTTAGACATAATTAAATACTCTATATAATATAACCTGTGACAAGATACTCGTATAAGTATTACTAGTTTGCAAATGGTTGGGGTGGGCCTTGGCCAACCCAACCTCTAAGGTAGCTCCGTCCCTGTTCAACGCCACTTTATTTTGATTTCTTGAATCGTTTTGTGTGATAATATATCTTCTTCACTTATTCAACATGGGTTTGTTATTCAAAATAATTAGTTTTAGGTTTAAACCATGAAAATAAGTCATACTTATTACGAAGTTATTGTTCCACCATTGGTTCAGTTGTTGCATAAATGGCAATATGTGCAGTCAGTCTCTTATATGGGTTTTGTTATCTTCCACTTTAGTTTAAATAAATTGTAAACATAAAACTGAACCAAATAATTTTTTCAAACCTGCTTGGATCTTAACTTACCAAAAAAAAGTTCACTTTAGCTTATTTCTTGAGTTAATTTTTGTTGTTGCTCCAAACAGCGGAATCTAATAATTAAGATCTGGTTATTTTTTATCTTTCATTTCTCATATAATATTCTATTTCTTTTTGGTTTGACATTTATTTTTTACAGTGATTATGGCACGTACTAATGTTGGGTGTGGAGGTAGAGGTGGACGTGGCCTTAGTGATCATGCAGTAGCTCGTGGTTGGGGTCAGAAAAGTATACGGACTAACACGTCTGGTACCCGTTCTGAGACAAATGCAACCATTTCCTCTGATACAGGGGTTCAAGAACCTGTAAGAGAGGATGAGCCAAATACGGACGTATCCCAACGCTGAAGAGGTTCAAACATTATCGAACAAGTCCCACATGACCCATCAAAGAGGACAACGACCAGTTTGGATGGCGGAGAGTATGCATATTTATTTATATACATCTACCTGTTGCTTGTGATATTAGTGAAACTTTTTTAGATAATCTGCTACTAGTGCTCATTTTATTGCAATGTTTCCCTTTGTAGCTTTACCGAACCAAAGGTCTCTCGTAAGATAAATTCTATCTTGAAGACCATGTTTAATGGTTCCGAGCAACGGAGTCGTGCGCCGTTCGTTCGGCTCGCGCCGTTCTTTGGCGCAGGCGAAAAACGCCACGGTTCCCACAGCTCTAAAATCACATGTCTAACCAAACTACATAGAGACTAAAATGAAGTGCGGTTCTTTTTAAGATAAAAATGCTTATCCTATAACAGTTCCTTGTGTTTTAACTTCCTAGACATAGTAGGATGACAAGTGATCCAGCAATTCCTACTATTCATATTGTCAACCAATTTCATCACATATTATGGGCATTGAGTAAAGAAGGTAACTAGAAAAAATATATATGAATGAAAGGGTATGGGGTCAAGAGAAAGATTGATTCCAAAAGAATATGATTGAAATGTATCTATCGAAAAGGAAGGATAGTTGTTGGCTAGTCTCCATGCATTTAAAACCAATCCTTTTCCGCGCATTTGCTGGCAAAACCACCCAAACAATCATTTGTTTGCCCTTCCCGTCTTATTATTAATCTATATTTCTATCAACCTAATCATTTGCGCACCGTCTTATTATATAATGTTTATTGGTAGATTTGTGGAACTGCATAATGCTATCCTATATTAAAGTTGTATCTAGTTCTGAATTTGATTGTCTTTTCACTCTTGATATCTATTGGTATCATGTTTTAGGTAGTTACAGATTACTTCTAAACCTTCTAATTTTACTTAAAAAAATATAGAAAAGGTAAGGTAAGGTAACACCCAATACCGTCTTTCACGGTGTATGGGGGAGGTTGGGACGTAGACAACCATACCCCTACCTAAGGTAGAGAGGTTGCTTCTGATTCTACCAAAGGTAGAAAAGGACCTCCAGCGTTGCAAGGAGTGAGGATCGAACCCTTGACCTCTGTCTTCAGAGGCAAGGGTGATACAAAACGTGTGTCCCTCCCTTTATGACTATATACATACACCCCTAAAAGAGATTTTTTACGATCAATTTGTCTTTTGAAATGCATTTATCATCTTTCATATTCTACCATCTTTTCAATAATCGATGGTCTTATTTCCTAATATTAGATAGATCACATTTTAACAAAGGCAATAAACACGCTTGCATCTAATTATTCTATTTGGGATTCACCTGTTGAGAGTTAATTTTAAAGTGCTACACCACTGTTATAACTGATACTTTGTGGTATTAGAGCTGGAAGAACACAATCCTACCACAAAATGCAAGGCAGGAATCGCTAAGGCCAAAGTATCCACATATTATACATGTATGACCCATGGACAAAGGTTGATGTTGACCCATGGACTTGATTGAAGGGAAGAAAGTGATACAAAAGTATCAGACCACTTAGCACCTATATACGTTAGAATCGCCCAGCCAGGTTCCTTAATTAATTAGACGTTGTTCAAGCTAATCTGTAGGACCTGAGTTTGAATCCTACATGTTATGTGCATAATACTTAGTAAAATATAAAAAAAATTAACGAGTTTACGCCAAAAGTTTCATCCCTTTGCATGTGGAATGAAGCTTCTTTATAAAAGGGAGCAGATTAAGAGACCAAGTTCCACTAGAATCAAACTGACATTAGAGAGTGATAGTACAATAGATATTCGATGAGTGCATTTATGTTTAGCTATTGGGATATCCCACGTGATATTGCATATAAGAACTTGCATATAAGCACCAATCTTATGATTGGATTCAATACTATTTTACATGCCCAAAAGTCAAGTTCTACAAATAGTAAAATACAATCTATAAACATAGAATTCTAGAAAATATGCTTGGTGCATCAAAACTCCATAGAAGTGGCATTAGAACAGAAGCTTTACGCGATCGTCCTTTGACTACATACCAACATTGAATGGCTCGGCGTCACTCAGCATCTTTACGACCTCTCTCATGCTCGGCCTTAGATTTGAGAGCTTCGCCGTACAAACCAAACCGATCATCAACACCTTTTTCATGTCATCTGCTAAATAGTCATCTCCCTCGTCCGATGAGACTAACTTTGGATCAAGAAGTTTAAGAATGTTTTCTTGGTCATTAACGTTAGACAAAACCCAAGACACTATGTCTTTTCCTTCACCATACTCCTCGTCTATCGCTCTTTTTCCCGTCACCAATTCTAGTAACACTACCCCGAAACTATAAACGTCACTCTTTTCTGTCACTTTGAGAGTGTACGCCAATTCTACAATACAAAAAAGGAAACCAAACAATGATCAGTTTATAATCTGTACTTGCAATAACAAAGAAGAAATAAGGAAAATGCATTTTGGAGATAATACTCACCGGGTGCGATATAACCATGAGTGCCCACAAAACAGTTGGACTCTGACCCTAAACATTCCTCGTTAGCGATCCTTGCCACCCCGAAATCAGCAATCTTTGGTTCAAAATCCTTATCGAGCAAAATGTTACTCGATTTGATATCTCGATGTAAAATAGCCGGAGTACAATCATGGTGCAAGTAAGCTATCCCTTTTGCAGCCCCGAACGCAATCTTGTATCTCTGAAACCAATCCAACTCGGGTAACCCGTTCTTCACTACTCGACCCAGTGCCTCGTACAGGTTCCCATTAACCATATGCTCAAAAACCAAAAAACTAGAACCCCCTTTCACCAAACAAGCGTACAGTTTGAGTATATTCCGATGACGAATCTTCCCCAGGATCCCGATTTCCGCTGTCATGACTTGCACCTTATTCCCCTTCCAAATCTGCTTCACCGCAACTGTTAGCCCGGACTTTTTTGAGTCGACCCGATACACTTTTCCGGTGCCTCCAACCCCAATCAAGTTAGCTTCATCCAAATCACATAATTCATCTGCGTCAAACTCGATTTGATGGTAATTTTCGAGTTTCCACTTGGGATTTTTCGTGCC
>BQNB010082116.1:0-29423 GCA_026074375.1 Tanacetum coccineum | reverse complement strand
ACACGTTTTAAAGTTACGAATTAGATAAATGACGTTTTTAAAGATTTTACAAAAGTTATTACTTTGTCTATTAGTCGAGAATTAAAAAATAATATATTATAAGTTACAATTTTGTTATGGGTTTTAGCTAATTAGTTGTCTTGCTAGTAAAATTATAGTTTTCGTTTCTTCACCGGTTTATTGTATCATTACAAATTAATAATCTTAATTCTATATCTCGTTATTTTATCGGTTTTCTAAAATAATATAAATTTTAATGAAAAATACTAAGTATAGAAATTTTTATAAATTTCGACATGACCTATTCGTTTATACAACGGTTCCCATTTTTACAAAACTCAACGTTTTCTACTCTAATCAAATCCATGTTGCATAATACGCGCTTGTTGCAATATATATCACTAGATGAGGTCGAATAATAACAATAATAAGCAAAACCAAACACACCCTATGTGGGCTGTTGTACCAAATGCACCCTTTACTGCTGTAAACAGCGAACCAAACACACCCTTAGGGCTGTTAACTGCAGATCCAAACACCCTAACTGCTGCAGTAAAACGCAGATCCAAACGCCCCTTTCGGGCCAGATTTGCACAACAAACACCCCTATTTGGGTCTGTAAAACGCAACAATAAACACCCCTATTTTGCTATTGAACCAACCCGAATCAAAAGAACCAAACAAAACTAGATCAAACAAAAATGAAACAAGTTAAAATGAACAAAACCACACAAAATTTATTACTAGTTTTTATTAAAAAAAAGAAACCATCCAAACTCGGATATGAGGAGCGAAGTGGTGGTTGCTGTGGAGTGGCGGCTGTCGTGGTTATGGTGGCGACTATGGAGGCGGTGTGGTGAGGCGTCGGCGGTTGTGACGAGGTGGAGGTGATGGTGACGAGGTGATGGTGATGTGGTGACGAGGATGGTGGTGATGATGGTGGCTCACAAAGATGATGGATGTGGCTATCGTGGTGGCAGTCGTGGAAGTGGTTGGTGTGTAGCGACGACGGTGGTGGAGATGAAGAGGGGTGGTGATATGCGACGGTTGTTGTAGAGATGGTTGAGGTGTGGCGGGTGGCCGAAATCTGGCCTGAAGTTGGCCAGAAATGGTGGTGACGGCGCTGGAATTTTTAAAGAGGAGAGGGAGGTGTGTATGTGTGTGTGGTGGCTAGGTTTGTAAATGAATGAAACCCTAGTTGTTAAGTATATATATACTTGAAACTTTAAAACAATTTAGCAAATGTAAAATAGTCTAGGTCGTGATGGTGTAAATTTATCACATAATTTTTGTAAAATAATGGTTCGAGACTCGTTTAGGCTAGTTAACGGTTAATTCAAGACACGAAAATTACGCCGTTGCGTTCAAAATGATTTTTCCATGAAGAGTGAGTATTTACATGGCTAGTATTTTATAAATGTTTTATAAAATTTATTTAAATGTTTATTATTTATTTGTGTAGCCATTGGGTATCACGGGCAAGCTTTGTCCGTAAAATGAAACTTTAATTTGAACATTCGCGTTTTAAATATTTTTATTAAATAAATTTTGATAATTAAATATAATTTAATTATTTTCGCGTTGGTACGTGTTGTGTGCAGTTTTCACAATTTGCGAGATATCTTCTCGTTTTCGTTTCAAATAAGTTTGAAAAATAAATTTGTGAATGAGAGATAAGTAATAATAAATATGATTTACTATTTAAATACGTTTTGAAAAATTGTCGTTTACGCGGTAATCGTTTTTATGTGCCAATAAAAGGTCAGACAGTCAAAAAGTTAAGTCGGACCCAAAAAGTCAAAGGGTAAAATAGTCATTTAAAGTTCTGAAAATTGCTGGTTGTTACACGGGATTACTGATGTTTGGGAGGATCCAAATGAGATTACAAAGGAGACACCAGCGACTGATGTGGCAGAGTTGGGTCAGAGGATGACATATTTTGTCACTACTGTTAGGCAGGATATAGATGAGATTTATGGGAGACTTGACGATGCACAGGATGATAGATTGGTGATGTCGCATGGCTAGACTTACGCAGGGTAAGGACAGAGCTACTCGTGAGGCTTGGTCACAGTCTATGAATGCTAGTGATACGACACATTTTGAGGTTAGAGCACTACGGACTACGGTTTTAGCACAGCAGACTGAGATTGAAGATTTGCGGGCAACAGACCGCAGACGATAGGCACAGATCGTAGAGGCATTAACTCTGCTGAGGACATTGCAGACTCAGATGGTAGCACTACAGAGTCAGCAGAGACCTGCTAGAGATCCAGCACATCCTGATGTACCGGAGGAGGCCGGTATTAGATCTGGTTATGTCTTAGCTATTTTGTATAGCCTACTAAGTATTACGGGTAACTCCCGGCTAGTAAGGCTCTATGTTTTATTTTCATCTTGTAACCTAATGGTAATGATCATTTTGTAACCGAACCAGTCATGTATGTTTTCCAGGTTATATATAGAATGGATGTATTATGTCATGTTAATGTGATCTCACTTTATTTATTGTATATATGTCATGTCGCGGTTATGATTGTATGAAATCTAGCGTGTATTATATTTTCTTAAAATTTAAAGAAAATGCCTCCAAGAAGAGCACCCAGAACCAGAACCACCCCCGCCACTGCCACCGCCACCACCCTAGTGACTGATGCTGCTATCAAGGCATGGATATCTCGAGGCGTGGCTGCTGCTTTGGCTGAGCGTGAAATTCAAAGAAACAATAACCTCAATGGCGATGTAAGCCAAGGTTCTAGAAGTGGTATTACAAGACCTGTGCGCCCTACTCGTGAGTGCACTTACACTGACTTTCTCAAATGTCAACCTGTTAGTGCAAATATTACGATATTTAATCTATACGATCTCTTTATGTTTTGGTGATGACAAACATGTGACTTGTAATACGTAACGTAAAGTGCGCAAGTTACTCGTAATCATAAATCATCAATGAATACATGCATCAACATCTCTCGACGTCTCAAGTATGCATCAAGACGGACATTGGTTTACACCTGACGTAAATCACGCAAGGTGTGGATAAACAAATCATTAAACTTAATTAGTGATCAAGAAAATAATTTTTCTTTCTTAATCCATCAATAACATATTTTATATCAAACAGATTTTTTATAAAAAAACACAAAATAGTTTATATAAATAAAAAATAAGATTTTATTTAAAAACATAAAATTAAAATTCAAAATTTCCCCCAAAACTGCTGCCCTAAGTCAGATAAACCTTCCCACAAAAAGTACAAAAATCCGAGCGTAGTCTATGGGCGGCCCCCATAGCCTGAGGCGGCCCCCTTATATATCAGATGTACCGCCTGGACCAGCGCCCAGCTGCCCGTTGGGGAATCCTGGCTATAATTACTTGGTCCACCCTTTCTGAAAATTAACCCTCTTTGCACATATTTTTTCAAATACCTTTCTCTCTCTAAAATCCCCTTCTCTCTTTTAAATATCTTTGTTCACTAACATAGTTTTAATCTTGTTTAAATTAATCCAATCTTTTATCCATTCCATATTCCATCATGTGCTAAGAGACGAACTTCGTCATCTTCAAGAGTCAAGTTAATGTATCTAGTTTAGTCCCATGTTTTTTTTGATTTTATTTTTTGGTAACATTTGTTACATATAAAACGAGTCCATTTCTTCCAATTCTTTAGTAGTGTGTAGAATCCCAAATGATGGTTATATATTTGGATGGGGTGATGAGGATGGTAAGTATTTCAGGCCTTAAATACATTAGTGAATTGGTATATTGGTTCTAGCTAAGATAGGACTCGACATCTATGCTTAGTGTCCAGAAAATAATGTAAGCGACCGCGATTTATGTTTTAGGCCATAAACACAAGGTTGTTATGTTGTCCATAAAACATAACGTGTTTGGTTTGGTACCCGAGAAGACTCGACACTAGCTTAGTGTCGGAAATAATGTAGCATTGTATAGAGGTTTTCTCCGCCGAAAAGGGACTTGTTGATTAGTGAAGTCCTCTCGAGTTGGATTACTCGGGGAGTGGTGAAGGCGAAGAGGAGCTTCGGACCGAACCACTATAAAATCCATCGTGTTGGTTTGCATTTTTTCTTTTACCTTTCTTCTTTATCTTATTTCTTGATATTAACCGCTTTACTATTATACTTTCATTGTGTCCCATAAATTGTGTGATTGGTTGTTATATCTTGTTAGTTAAGTTTGTGTATCTCTTTTGCTAAATAGGTGTGATTATGGATTGATATTGCTGAGAATATGTGATTAGCTATTAAAAACTAATATCAAAACTTCTCATATTGCGTCACACTTGATTGGATGATTTGATACAAAAGATCTAGTCCCTGAAAACCTCTCTGGAGGCGTCCATAATTCAGCGGCCCCCTGATAAACTTGGCGGGCCCCATATATATAGTAGGACCAAGCCAGTAGAAGAGTGATGTATCTGTGATTTAAAGTTTTTTTAATGGAAACGTAGTTCACCCCCTACCCCTCTACGTTTTCCACAATTGGTATCAGTGCTACGTCGCACTTTGTTGTAAAAACAAATGGTTTTTAAGAAAAAGAGTACGATCTATGTACAAAATTACCCATGAAGGGGGATTAAATATGAACAGTGTTTTGTTGTTTTGATTCGTACTAGTTTAGGTTTATATAAATAACTTCGGTTTACTAACTGAAAGAAAATTTCTCAAAAAGTACTTGAAGTGTCAACTATATTGTCTAAGTCCGTAAGAGTAGAAATGATGTCTAAAACACGAAATTTATGTGCTGAAACAACTTTTTAAAGTCATATGTTCCATAGTCATGTCACCAAATGAGTTTGAATAAAAAAACCTGTTTTAGGTCTGTGGTGACGGTCCTATAATTGTTTGGGCGGCCCCCTAATATATCTGGGGCCGTCACCTTTATGAGGGCCGTCTGTCTGTTTCAGCAGAATTTGGCAAACTTTAAAAAATCATATAAAATCAACCGTTAGTCTGTAAAACGTGCCAGCCCACCATAATCGAAGAACAATGAGTCTATTTTCATTTAAAAATACTTCCAAGTCTTTATTTTAAACTTAAATAAGTCAAAAATGCAAAATACTACATAGTGGTCAAAACTTTGAGTTTCGTTTTAACGTAAAACTTGTATTTTACATTTTCCTTTAAGTCGGGCATTTCTAATTGATATATCTTTGAAAAATAGTGTATTTTTCCTTTCAAAATATTGATCTTAATTAATTTTTGAGGGAGGAAACTATTTTTGTTTTCAAATAAAATCAAGCTATGTATACATCATTATATCTAATACACAAAACGACGACGAATATCCTTATGTGTTGCTAGATGATTATGTGTGTTTAACTTTTTTTTCAACTTGGTTAATAGATATTAATAAGTAATCATTACTATTTGTAATTGAGCTAATTATATATCTAAACACATGTGTCATGTATGCTATTTGTATGCTACTAGTTTTCCGTATTATGCCTAATAGGAATTACGCTAGATTTCTTGCGTTAAGTTGCAAAATTGTTTGTGCATTTCATATAGACATAGATCACTATATTTACAAATGTTACATAAACATCTTGTAGATCATTTTGAGTGTAGTAACCCTCTAGAATGGAGAGCTTTAATAGTTTGTCAAGTGTGTGGATAAAATAATGTCCCTAAGATAATATTTAAAAACTCAGTACTTAAAATATTTCTAACACATCAACTCTCTTCCAACAAGATGTCTAAATCTTTTCATCATCTTGCGGTGTTTGACATTGGGTTGGTTAAACAAAATAAAAGATTGTATTAATACATTGGTAATTAAGTAAAAGAAAATGTATTTTTAAACTTTGCTTGTGCTTGCATTGTTCTAACCACACACTTTATTTTTTCTCATTTTACCAAGTATAGTATTTTACAAAAGATGGGTGTTGTTATATAAAATATGCTTAGGAAAATCATTTATATACTCATAAAATGTCAAAAATTATGCATACTATACATATCAACTAATAGTTTTTCGCACAAGCTAAATATATGACAATCATTGACAGTAAGAATTAATTGATATTATTCATCAACCTCACCTTTTACAACTAGTATTAGGATTAGTGGAACACACTATAAAATCTTTTATTTGTCTTCTTTTTAAAGAATGTTTGTGAGGGTTCAAGAAAGATTTCGACATACATATCAACTCATTATTTCAATCTATGATTGATGCTTTTTATGAATTCTTATTGATAAGTTTTTGAGTATGGACCAGAAATTGGATTCTTATTTGTCTAGCTTTAAGATTATATCAAATTTATAAACAAGAGATTTTATTCTTGGAAGCTTCATACTCAACACACTTCGATTGATATGAAAATTAAAGACTTCCCTTTCCAAGACGTTATGAATATGCATCGGTTCGTAACTCAAACTTGTGTAGTTGATGTCATTTGATGGTTATTTTTTATAGTTGGTGTTCCAAAATTTGGCAAATATATGCATAAATTACATATTGAAGTAGTATGACGACTTGAATGTTTTTATCCAAAATAATTCAAGTAATAATAACTTGCAATGCATTGGTAATTCGTCAGTGTCCGAAAAGCCAAACTATGAGCAAATGCCAGACATATGTAACTCTGCTCAAACATTCAAAAGCACAACCAAAACTCAAACTCTCTTTCATTTAACTTCTCTTACTCTACCAAATAAGTATAATATTTCTTCCCAAATGAGAACCCTTTAACCATCTTGGTTAGGTCTAGGAAGAACTTGGCTTATTCCACAAAACCATAATTGACACTTTGTTGTTAAATAAGTGATCGTAAGAAGATTTGAATATGAAGATGATTATTATTCAAACGATAATCAATCTCACTATTCAATCTAATTACAAATTTGGAATATGAACATGAAATCGAGATTAGGATTTATCTAGATCATGAAAATATCAATCAAATGATCATAGATATTTTCCGAGTCTACGTGTTTAACCATCTTCGGTTATTACATGAAATCACGAAGTCGATTGTAAGACAATAAGATTGGTCATCAAATTGCAACTCACACTTGCAATGAAGATGTTTCATTGAGTCTAAAGTGTTCAAATGTTGTGTTATTAGCTATGGTCAAATTATACATGCTAAACTTAACACACTCTAAATAGGATTGACGACTTATGAATTTCCATCGGGAAACTCATAAGTACTCAAACTTGATAAGCAAGACTTGGATGTCATTTCCGAAAACTCAAACCGAGAACCCTTATAACTTATATAAGTTTCTCTTATAACCTAAATATCAACACATCTACCATATAATGGAATATGATTCTTGGCCAATTGCCCTCCACGGATCGATGGATCCTTCGTCTTAGATTCATCTTCGGTTTAGGTAAATCTGCCCTATGGCATTAGAATTAAACATCTTCCTTTTGTCAATCACTTAAAAGTCCAACATGCATGTAACTAAATTTAGTTAATGTGCATATTATTTCTATAAGAAAATATTCACATGATCTATTGAGGTAAATTAACCTTAATGATTCTTTCATAAAAGACATGCAAAATGGGCATTTATTTTTTCTTCTGAACACTATCATTTATAGAGTATTATGTAGTCACTCTTTAGTACTCACTTGGTCTAGATGACTCATTTTCTCTTAGATATACCAAAACTTGTTGCTCTCTCATTTAACCTTAGAATTCCACACATCTTGATTAGGATTATGCGAACCGAAATTAAAGCATGTTAGTTGAGTCATGTTAGCCTTCTATGAAAGATACTAAAAATTTATCTTTGCTACACTTATTAGGCAAAAGATGGGAAGTATATTTTGTCTAAACATTTTGAGATATGATACTAGAGAATATATTGCACTAGGAAATTCAATTTGACCTAAGGTTGAATTGTTATGAGTGAAGAAATTGGGCTTGTGGTATAACTTGTAAAATAAGTAGTGTTAGCCGAAATTGAGGCACCACTAGTGATCAGGTCTCATATTCATTCTCTAATTTGATTAAATTACTCATTCCTATTATGCTTAATGATAGTCTACATCGATAGTCTTTGTATTCTCATTAGAAGTGCACACTAAGCAAGTAGAAAATAGATTTCTCGTAATCATCTAGAAAAAATGCACTCTCACATATAGCTTTTGAAGCATACAAGATGATAAAACTTGCTCCCGTCTGATGCAAGTATTTATGAATTCATGACTATTTTGATGTCAACGTTTAATTGTAAAATCTATTAAAGGCATGTCTATTATAACGACGTTGTCTTTTTCTAGCAGTTTTAGATAAAATATACTTTTAGTTTTATCTAAAGACACATGCTCTAAATGTAAATGCTAACATGGTTTTACATGATGATTAAATTTAATATTTATCATGTTTTGTGTGCACGTATCTTACATGACTTACTTGTAATTGTGCACCTACACTTTGTTTGGTTGATGCTATGACACAAAATAAGTGTTTTAGATGGTCATACAGTACTTACAAATTATCTTGTTGAATATTGTGTGATGCATGTTAGATAAACTTGCATGTTATACTTTATGTCTTATAATCTATGGTATATATTTTCTCACCACTATAATGTCTTTTTATCGCGTAAGGTGGCATAATCTAAATTTTCAATAAGAGTCATAAAATGGTTCTTAATCTTCTTAGAGTATTCACTCCACAACACTCACACGCCGTCGCCTCGACCCGCAGAGACGCTGCCTTTTTCCAATCATATACTCTTTTCGTACAATTTCAGCCTTAGCATACAACTCTAACGCTCCTCAAGTATGTTTGACAACTTAAATATTTCATCCGATATATTCCTAGTATCTTTATCTTGCAGATTGCATCGTTAAAGGTCATATCGAAAATCCCTATTCAAGTCTTTTAACAACCTTAAGTTAAAACGCTCTCCTTTTTCCTCTTCGAACGAAACATTCTTCTATTCGACGACAAAATCTTTCTCTTCGACATAACATTCCTTTATATTCGTCGAGATACATTCTTTCTTTCGACGAAAATACACTCTTTGTATTTCGATACACCTCTTTCTTCTCACTCAACCAGCCTTCATCACCTTAGAGATTGGCCTAATTCCCTTTCCTAGTCTATTTTCGCTACCACCTTTTAAGATAACCTTATTCCTCGTCATGTGATTGTTCTTTAAAACATTCAAAATACTTGAGAAGACCCACCATCGTGTTTGACTTGTCAAGCTCGTCACCTCACTCTTCGTTTTTTTTTATTCTTTATTATTTTATTATCATTATGATTTTTACTATTATTATTTTCGCCGTTACGAAACACACCGAAGATATGTCACCATTTACCTTTGGACAATGTCCTAAGGAAACATCTCCATCGAAAGGTTGAGTATGAAGTTAAAATCACCAAACATTCTTTTCATTACCTCAATCGCGTATCGTTAATTTTCTTCGTCTTTTGGTTTTGGAATGATGGAACACCATTATCATAAATATCGTTCTCCTCTTTTTTCTAGTTTTGATTCTCGTTTGTGGTTCCATTCCATGTCGTGACAAATTAACTACTTCTCCGACTAGACTTATAAGTATTTTTTTTTTTAATTTAGCGAAATGCATTAAAATGTCAATCTTTTCTAAAAAAATTTTGTTAACATTCGATTCCAAACACTTGATGGTGGCGGTCCCCATAAACCAGGCGGCACCGCTCATATATATATGGAAACACCGGTTGCAGGATTGTGATATCTTTCCTTTCCTTTGCAATCATAAAACGAACACCTTGTTTCTCTCTTCTTCTTCTTCCTTCTTCAATAAGTTAACGTCTAATACAAACCTCTCAAAACCTATACCAATATCTCTCTATAGATCAATGGGTCATCCTTATATCCCAACACTCATAAGCATCGTTGCTTATGTTTTCAAGAGTCAAGTGAATTTCATAATGAAATGCATCTCATTATCAAACACATTCCTTACAATCGATAGACTTACAATCCATCTATCACAATAAATCCCCTCACATACAAACCTTGGTCTCAAATCTCGCTTACGTCTTGTCTCAAATTTCTTAGACGGATTCTTATCATCCTAAAACGTTTATTCTCTCTTCATAGTAGTCTTTTTCACTTCTGTTAGTCTTTCTAATTCTAACAGTTTCTGTGAAAACTTCTAATAGTCCTTTTTAATTCTATAAGTTTATGTCTCTAATGTTTCTTCTCACTTCTAAACATTTCTTCTCTCTTCTAATAGTCTTGTTACTATTAAAATCTTCCTATATCCCTTGACAACTTAATTATTTCATCCGAAATATTTAAGTAATTTGCGAAATGCAAATGTCACTCATTCGCAATAACTCCTCAAATTTCTAGAAAAGTTAAGAAAATAAAGAAGGTTATATCTCTTCAGATTTTAGTGTTATTGAGTCGCCTACAATGTGGAGTCTTCATTATTCTTGCCACCTTGATAAGAACCACTTACATCAATTAACCATCCCATCCTTTTTCCTTAACATTATCAACACAACAAAACACCAAAAACAAACCTTTAAATTCCCACTCAATCCTCCTTTGTCATAGGATCACATGACATACAATTGTTAGTGCATTATGATATTCAATCCTTTCTAATTACCCTTCGTCAACACTCGTTCCTTCTTTAGTCTCGCCTCGTCCTTTATACTTCTCGGCTCTATGGAATCTCTTTTCATTCTCTATCAAGGCATATCATCTCCATTCTTGTCTATCTATTTTATTAATCATTTTTAAAGTATATATTTTAGCACTATTTCGCCTAGATTATTAAATGTCATTAGTTCTGCTCTTTAAAAAGTTATTCTCATAATATTTTTGTGTTAATCAATAAATGAATCCCATTCTCGTTTATTAAAAGTCGGTCTAATCTCTGTCCTTAAACATATGTCTTGAGTCTTTTAATTATATCATTTAAAATTGTTTGTTTTTTTAAACAACTGATTGCATGCGGAGCGTCGTAGCTTCAACTTTCTTGTTTAAAGTGTTCATACTTTATAAGAAAAACTTGATGTGCATGTCTAGGTTCCCCGCTAATGTTTTGCTATATGTATACGTGCACTTGTCTATTAACTTTGTTTTGTAGCACAACAATATCTTGATTCCTTGGTTCCTCAAACAAGGGGGAGCATACACCGAGGGGGAGCACTTGCAAGCGCTCTACTCATTTAAATTGCATCGAACTTCTTGAGCATCGATGGTAATTTATTTGATCCATGGGATCCCGTTAGAGTCAATATACAAGGAATGATATTATCATGGGGACACAATGAGCATAGGGGAGTTAGGGGATATATGGGTAAATAGCATGAAGTTGGTTAAACTATGATGATAGAAGACTTCACCAGGATGATGCAAGCTCACTTTTATTGGAAGTTTGGATTGGGAGGATTGTCTTAAATACAATGAAAAGGGTTCATTCCATACTCCAAACACTTCCACCTGCTCCACAATTCAAAATCAATCCTCAACTTTAAGCGTTCCTTTCTCATAACTTCAACTTATATACTTGAAGTACCTACCTTCTTTTCAAGCCTTCTCCTCATCTATCATGACCTCTTCTAAATTATCCAAACATAACTTCTTCAAACTATACATAACTTCTTCTTATTCCTCCAACCTATATACTTGGAGCACCTACCTTTGCCTAATTCCTTCTACATATTCGATCAACGTACCTACCTTTTCTCTTGCCTACCTCTCATCTCTCATGACTTTTCTAAATATATCAGAAAACACACATCACCTTCACTTTATTTTTCATAGATCCTCGCCTCCTCATATCCTATATACTCAAAGTACACTATCTCTTCTACTTTCCTCATAAACATATACCGGAACACTACCTTTTCTCATTTATCTTCATCTCATTTCACATAATTCCTTTTTGTTTACTTCGACAGAAAAGGGGGAGAAGGGAGTGTAACGATCTAACTTTTAAACTTTACTATGTGTTATAGTTTTACATAGTTGTCATCATCAAATAGGGGGACGATTGTTAGGAAATATTATGATATTTAATCTAGATGATCTCTTTATATTTTGGTGATGACAAACATGTGACTTGTAATACGTAACTTAAAGTGCGCAAGTTACTCGTAATCATAAATCATCAATGCATAGATGCAGCAACATCTCTCGGCGTCTCAAGTCTGCATCAAGACGGACATTAGTTTACACCTGACATAAATCACGCAAAGTATGGATAAACAAATCATTAAACTTAATTAGTGATCAAGAGAATATTTTTTCTTTTTAATCTATCATATTTGTATAAAACATAGATTTTATAAAAATACACAAAATAGTTTTTAATTAAAAAACAATGAGTTTTATTTAAAACATAAAATTTGAAATTCAAATTTTCCTCCCAAAACTGCTGCCAGCTAAGTCAGATAAACCTTCCCCACAAAAAGACAAAAATCGGAGCGTCAGTCTAGGGGCGGCCCCCTTAGGGCTGCGGACCGATTATTTATAATGGGATCACGCCAGTGACCGCCACCTTGCAGACCGTTGGGGAATCCTGGCTATAAATACTGGTCCACCCCTTGCTGAAAATTAACCCTCTTTGCACAGATTTTTCAAATTCCTTTCTCTCTCTAAATATCTTGATCACTAACATAGTTTAATCTTGTTTAAATGTGATCCAATCTTCTATCCTTTCCTTCTTCCCTCATGTGCAAGAGAAGAACTTCGGTCATCTTCAAGATCCGAAGTTATGTAGTCTAGTTAGTCCATTTGTAACATTTGTTACATATAGATCGAGTCCATGTCTTCCAATCTTTAGTAGTGTGTAGATCCAAATGATGTATATATTTGGATGGGTTGATTGTGGGTTGGTTAGTATTTTAGGCCTTAAAATACATTGGTGAAGTGGTAGATTGGTTCTAGCTAAGATTAGGACTCGACATCTAGCTTAGTGTCAGAAAATAATGTAAGCGACGCGGTTTATGTGTTTAGGCCATAAAACACAAGGTTTGTTATGTTAGGCCATAAAACATAACGGGTTTGGTTGTACCCGAAGAAGAACTCGACATCTAGCTTAGTGTCGGAAAATAATGTAAGCATTGGTATAAGGTTTTCTCCGCCGAAAGGGAGCTTGATGTTAGTGAAAGTAACTCTCGAGTTGGATACTCAGGGAGTGCAAGTAGGAGCCGAATAGAGGAGCTTCTTGACTGAACTACTAATAAATCACCGTATCGGTTTGCGTTTTTCTTTTTCATCCTTTCGCTTTACATTATTTCTTTTTAATTTACCGCTGTTACTTTTTTACTGTGCATTGTGTCCATAATTGTGTGATTTGGTTGTGTATATCTTGTTTTTAGTTAAGGTTTGATGTATCTCTTTGTGCTAAATATTGTGAGTATGGATGATTATTGTTTCAGAATATCTGTTAGCTTATTATAATCCAATTTTCAAAACTTCTCATCTTGCGTTCAACCTTGATTGGTGATTTGTTATAATAGATCTAGTCTAATAACCTCTTCTGGAGGCGATCCTATATTCAGGCGGCCACCCACGGCACCCAACTGATATACTTGGCGGCCCCCATTTTATATATAGGACCGCCTGTAGAAGAGTGGTGTATTATTTGATTGATAAAATTAATGTTTTTTGAATGGAAACATATTCCACCCACCCCCCCCTCTACGGTTTCCACACATCCTTGTAATGAACTTCAAGGGTACGGAATGTAGGTCTATAAGTCTTGGTATGTTTAGCCTTTTGTAAGACAATAGCTAACTTGAATACACTCCTAATCAACTAGATGGAGAGCAATACAATGAATACTATGTGCTAATGCGGGAATCTTACACATAGTATATGAATAACACAATCGTATAACTTTGCTATTTTCTATTGATTTCTATTAGGGTTCTATATATCAAACACTATGCCGTAGGTTCCTTTTATACACCAAGGAAACCCTAATGGGCTTATATTAAAACGCGGTATAACGGGATAAATGCATTATCTTTCCTAAGAATATCTCTAAGATAACTATTTTAACTTTTATGTTAACATAAACAGACTTAACTAACAAGGGCAGTACTAAATATAGTACTGCACAGACATAACTTTAGTACTAGCAGACTTAAATTTAGTCTTACAGACTTAACTTATACCACCAGACTTTACGTCTGTTTACATATAATTCCTAAATCAATCCTCCCCTACTTGATCGCACTTATAAATACTTCTAAGTTTTCTTTGAATATCTTCATTTTGAGCCTTTCCTGAGGAAGTTGTGAGCAGTATCTTTGGAATTATTCTTGAACTACAACATTGATGACTATCTTGTATCAGTTTTTCTTGATTTCTATCGCAACTCTTTAATGCATCACTTCTGATATTTGATGATCTAACCCTTCGTAAAGTATCATGACAACACTTCACAGCTACCAATAGTACTATCTCTTCAATAACATAGAAAAAGCAACATTGGAATATATGTACATTAGAATATAAAGTTTCATGTATATTCTCATCACTTCCTGGTGTGTTAACTATGTGAGACGTGACATCATTGAAATTTGCAAAAGGATTTGATGTCTTTTACCAGTTAGCATTACCCTGGACGTAGCCAATGTTTGGTTCATAAACCATGGTACATTGATACCATTTTCAACTCTTAGTACGTGAACTGGTAAGTTGAAGTACCATTGATTTTTAGCATATCATTGCTATCAACGGATTTGAATACTCTTTACTAGTAGCCGTTTGCTCTGGAGGTAGGCTAAATCTTTATTTTAAAACATGGTGAGTTAATTAACCATATAGTTTTTGGTAAACTATCAACCATCATTGATTTTGAGAAGTCTTACAAAGTCAATGTTTGATTTGTACTTGCCGAGTCCTTACTGCTATTAAGACATGGTGAACCTGATGACCATTTGTTGTGTGGTGGTTAGCCAAATCAAACCCTTCTCTCTTCCCTTTATAGTCCCACAGTTTCCAAAAGATGTTCCCAGTCTACTATAACTTCATCATTTTCTACAACAGGCTTGCTTCTCAATCATTTTCAAAAGTTTTATACACAAAATTCATTCTTTTTTCCATCAGAAGCTTCATTTTCAGCATCACTTGGCAGGCATCTTTTGACAGAGGATACTTCCTATCTGCTAACATATAAATATTGCATGCCTCCAAGGTTAGACAATGTACTGCACACTTGTCATAATATCTCCAACTAATCATCTTTTGCTGTAGTGGTAAGCTCAATAAACATCTTCATTGATGAGGTGGATCCAAAATAGTCATGAGATCACTCCATAACTTTGTCGATAAGCATCTTCAGCCTATTGTTCCATTTTTCTGCATAACCAACCTATAAAGCTCATAAGATCCTCTTTGTCTTTATGAAGTCTTTTAAGTTAGATCCAAAAGATCATTAAACTGTTTCAGCTCCATTTGCTCGTTTATTATCTCTTTTTTTTAATTTCCACTTAACAATTTTTGCAGGTGCTGATCCTTGTAGGATTGAACCTATTTGAAACTCCTCTGAAGAAGGTTCATCCACTGTTTCATCCATGTAAGCTTCTACATCCTCCTCAATATCATATCTTGCAGATTCATACTTGTTCTTCTGCAATCCTTTCCTTGCCAAAGATTTTCTTATATTGTATCTCAAAATTAGCTGTTGAACTTTAACTTCCTCTTCTCTCTTTACAGACTCATCTTTAGTAACATCAGGAACATCAGTAATCTTTTGTTTCTTAAACACCTTTGCTTAAAGATTTATACCTGTTCTCTTCAACTTTGATGCTTCAATCTCTGAGTTCATAGGAATAAACTTTTCTACCTTCTTTACACACTTATCAAACTCTTCCTTCAGCTCATCAAGTTTCAACTTCTTTAGCTGACTCATTTTCTAGTTATTACCTTGGCTTTTTAAGTACTTGATCATGTACTCCCTTTGCTCAGCTTGAGTCATAGGTCTGTTTCTTCTATCTCTCTCTCTCTCTGTTCTTTGTACAGCCTCTTCTTCTCATTGATTAACTCCACCATCTTCTTAGCAAAATCATCACTAGAGAAATCAATTGATAACACTTTGCTGGACAGATCTCTATTTGCTTCCAGCTTGGCTCTTACTGAATCCCAATCTTCTTCTATATAGTACTTTGCAGCTTCTTGTACTTGAGCCATCCTATTCTTTTGAGTTTTAGACAGTTCTAACTCATCCTGCATTCTCTTTGCAATCAATGCATCATGTCTTTCTAGTTTAGCTTTTCTTGCATTTTCAGCCTCCTCTTGAGCTTGCAGTCTTACTATTTCTGCCAAACTAGCTTGCTCTTCTCTGATCTGTTTCTTTGTCCTTTTAGACTGAGATTTTTCTTCAAGCACTGCCTTTCCTTCTCTTTGACCTTTCTTTGGAGAGGGAATTATGCTTTCATCACCAGAATTAACTTCATCATCTCCAGACTTAATTTCTTCAAAGGCAGTATTAACATCTGTGAAACCAGTATTAATTCCTTCACCAGTACTAACTTCATCAGCATCCAATTTCCTCCTCAATCCAGTCTTAACTTTCCTTGTGTAGGTCTTGGTTCTTTGAGTAAGGACTTTAGCTAGAGTTTTAGCTGCTTCTAATCCTTCAGGACTAATATCTGCCTCCCTTGAAGTTTTGCCTTGTATGGGAGTCTCAAAATCCTCTGATTTATCCTTCATAATAGACCTGACCATTTTATCCAAACCTTCCTCTTGTAAATTCCTCCCCTGTTTGGAAGAATTTTCAGCATCCTCATCCTCTGAATCAGTTAGAACCACATGTCTCCTTTTGAGAACAACTTCCATCTTCTTTACCTTCTTCACCAATTTCACAATTGCTTTTCCCATGGTCAGCTTAGTCTGCTTTAGTTCTTTCTCCAAACTATCAACCTTTGTTATCAACTTGGGAACCAATTGAAGCAGGTCATCCACTGTCATAGTTCTTTCTTCTGCCACATGAGGGTGAGTAGGATCCTGAGATTGTGGAATTTCAGTTTCCTGTCTAGGTGAAAGTGGTTGGTGTTCAGATGATGGTTGCTCAAAGGTGTGCTCAATGGGTTCATTGTCAGGTTCAGGTGAAAGTGAGTTAGGGTGAGATGTTGATTCAGCTACAGGTGTAGGTTCAGACTCAGTGGTTGCAGATATCACAGGTGGTGGAGATGAAGATGGTAATGGTTCAGAAGGTGATGGTTGAGTCATAGCTTGATCTGCTTGTCCTGCACTCTGATCCACAGCAACAACTGGCAACATTGCAGGCAACAAAGGTCTTGGTACCCCTCTAAAACCCCTTTTCATGTTCCCAAAAATCTTTTTGGTCAATACAATAGCCAAATAAGGGTGTTTACTCTCAGTTTGTATTTCCAAAATCATTTGTAGAAATCGAGGGTACATCAAAAACTTAGTTTTACTTTTCAAGTTTGCCACCATTCCATCAAAGATTAATTTTGAAAAGTTATAAATCCTGCCAGTAGAAAGACAAATCAAAGCAGTCGCAATATTGCTACCAAATTGATCCCATCCACCACTTTTAGGACTCATACAGTGTAAAATATGATGGACTAAAAATCTCCATTGGGGTGTAAAATGACTTTTCCAAAATGTAAAAGTACCATCAGTTGGATACCCCATATTACCCATCCCCTCAAAAATCTCATTATTTGGCAACATGGAAATCCCTGAAGCATCTGCTAATTGAAGCTTACTTCGAACAGATGCCTCAGTGATTGTATACTCAAGAGTATCTATGGTTGCTCTTAGTTCTAGAGTCCCATCAGCAAGAGTTGTGGCAGTTGCAGTCTGCCAAAACTGTTTGACTAGGGAGTCATGGATAGTGGGATTGTGGGTCAAGGCATACCTGATTGTCGAACCTTTTAAAAAATCTACTATCTCTGCAAACCCTGTACTTTCTTCAGGTTTCTTTAAGAATCCCACTTGGTTATGCTTGTCGCAGTATTTCATTGAAGCCATTCTTTGAAATTGTAGTAAAGAGGTTGTGATTTTTGGTTATTATAAACTGGGTTTGACTCGTGTAGGTAACTTAGTACTGATTGTATCTGCTAATTGACTTTTTATGCGAAAAAATGAATTCCAATTGGCCCTTCGAGAAAATAGTCGCTTTTTAATGAAGAAAACTATTGTAGGTGAGGTAAAACAGTAATTATCCAATTGGTATCATTATCCGCTTAAATATACCCGCAATTTGCTCTAACGGTCATATTTAAAGAAAAGTCAAAGTTGTTAGACCAAACAGTACTAACGACTAGTTACCAGTATTAATATTGGCCTACCAGACTTAAGTCTGGTCAACCAGTATTAACATTATATTGTCAGAACTAACAATAAGCTTACCAGGATTAATTAGTAAACTACCAGAATTAATATTGACAATACCAGAATTAACTTTTGCACAACTTCAGTTCGACTTTAATCCATGCTCCATTCCTTCTTGCAATCCAAGTATATCCTGAACATGTTAAGCCACACATAAAACATACTACAAAACTATTCGCAAACGCTATGCTACTAGATTTATTATATTCTAATAACTACTAGAATGTATATAACCTATCATAAATAATTCTACTAACTAGTATTACTAGATGACAAACTATATATTTAATCCTCCCCTTAAATGTAGCTATGGATTTATCATACCAATATTAACCACTAAGAAATTGAACCTTGGTCCATCAAAAGCTTTGGTCAATAGGTCAGCTACATTGAAGTCTGTGTGAATTTTCTCCACCCTAATGAGCTTCTTCTTATAAGAATCTCGTATAAAGTGGTGTCTGATCTCTATGTGCTTTGTCTTTGAGTGATACACCAGATTCTTCACAATGCAGATTGTGCTTTCATTATCAATGTGGATTTTGGTATTCATGAAATTGAAACCATAGTCCAGCATTTGATTTTGAATCCACAACACTTGTCCACAGCAACTTGCAGCAGCTACATATTCAGCTTCTGTTGTAGAGGTAGCCACTATGGTTTGTTTTATTGTATTGCCATGAAATTAATTTCTCCAAGAAATTGACAACCACCGGTTGTGGATTTCCTGTCAATATTTGCCCCAGCATAGTCACTATCTGAGAAGCTTCAGGTAAAAGTTGGTTCTCGAGGATACCATAAGCCTAAATTGGGTTTGCCCTTAAGGTATTTAAAGATTCTCTTCACAGCATTTAGATGTGAAGTCTTGGGAGTAACTTGAAAACAAGAACAAGCACATACTGCAAACATTATATCAGGCCTAGAGGCAGTTAAATACATGAGAGAACCTATCATTGGTTATGTAGAAGTGTACATCCAACATCATCAGCTTCATCATCTTTGTGTCAACGCCTTCTTGGGTATCCATTGGGGTTATTGCAGTTTTCACACTTGCAAGGTCAAACTTTTTTAGCATGTCTGCAACATACTTGTCTTGAGAAATGAAAAGTCCATCTGTCTTTTGTTTGACTTGTAATCCAAGGAAGAATATAAGTTCACCCATAGAACTCAATTTGATAAATCTGCCTTTCATCAAGGCCTCAAATTCATCACACCAAGACTTTCTTGTAGAGCCAAAAATGATATCATCAACATACACTTGAACCAGCATGATATCCTTCTTGTCCTTCTTAATAAACAAAGTCTTGTCAATAGTACCCCTCCTGTATCCATGCATCTCGAGAAATGTTGATAGAGTAGCATACCCAAGGCTGCTAGGGCTGATGTAGTCCATATAAAGCTTTGACAACCTTATAAACCTTCTTTGGGATGATCAGGATAAAAACAAAACTAGGAGGTTGAGAAACATACACCTCTTCATCTATAGTGCCATATGAATGCACTTTTTACACCATTGTTACTATGAACACCATAAATGATGGCAAAGGCTAAAAATAACCTGATTAGCTTCTATTCTTGCACAGGAGAAAACCTCATCTTAGTCCAATACCCTCTTCCTGTACTATGACATGGGCCACTAATCTTGCCTTATTTCTGACAAACATACTCCTCTTTCATCCCTTTTGTTTCTGTATACCTATTTTGTTCCAATCACCTTTGCTTCATGAGGTAGATCTACTAGAATCCATACCTGTTGCAGCCTAAACTGTAACAACTCCTCTTGCATAGCTTCAACCCAACTGTCATCTTTTAGAGCTTCAAAAATCTTTTTAGGTTCCTCCTGAGATAAGAAGCAGGCAAACAAACAATGTTGTTGATCTTTGTGATTGTTCCTTTGCTGCTTTTGAACATAACTTACAAGTGCATGTGCTCCTGAATGTTGTTGCACTCTGCTTTTAGTTTGCACAGATGATTTAGGATCACCAAGTATTTGACTTTGTGGGTGAATGTTGTGTTCCTAAGGTAGGATGGGGACTACAACCATATTCTGTTGGTAAGTTGTTGAAATCATGGACCATACCCTCGTCATCATAAGAAGCCTCATCAAAAATCCCTTTCTGAGGCTTGTTAAAGATTGTGAGCTCTGGCATATCTGAATCATCTTGATCAGCATGTTGAGAATTAACTGGTCCACTACCAGAATTAACTGAGGTAGTACTGGTAGCTTTGTTTTTAGGTACTTTCCTTAAATGCTTTTGAGCAAGTTCATCCAATTCTCTTCTAAAAGCTAGAATTTCAAGAGTATCTTCTGAAATGCCAGTAGGATAAGCCTCCTTTTCTTGTGTTTTAAGGTTTTGAAGCTCTGTCAAAAACTCCTCTGCCTTTGAATTAGTAGAAGACTTCCTTGGTCCAACTTTTGCTGCAGTATGCTTGGCTACTGTAGGCACAACAATAAGCTCCTCGGCCTCATCTTCTTCCTCAGAAGCATTTGCATAAGGAGTTTGTAGAGTACCAGTTATGTAGCCTTTGCTGCCTCCAAAGGTAACAGATCCCCTTTTGCATTCTTTAAAATCATCCAGGTGATCCTTATTACCAGTCATGTGCACTGAGCATCCACTATCAAATATACCTCTGTCCTCCATGTTCTTGAGTGGATGATCCTGCACATGAAAAACAGAAGTTAGTTTCTCTTAGGTACCCAGGCCTTTTCAGGCTTGGGTCTGCCTTATGGACATTTAGCATTTACAGTTCGAACAAAATTGGATCCACTATTACAATTGGAGTTTGGTCTAGTGTTCCTCCAATTATAACATGTTGAGGTCTTAACAGTAGTGCCCCAATTTCCCTTTACAGTATGAGAATAAGGCATTTTTGTTGTTTTTCAAACAATGGGTCTTCTCACAGGTGAATGTGATTTTGAAAAATTACTTCTTTGATTAAACTTATTCACCTGGGGTCTTACAGGACTAAAACTGTTTGAGTTACTGGTAGGTACTGGTTGTTTAGGTCTAACAGTATTAACATTAGACCTGACAGAATTAACATTTTGCCTAACAGAATTAACATTTGCCCTAACAGAATTAACATTTGCCCTACCAGTATTAACATTAGGCCTAACAGAATTACTGTTTGGCCTAACAGCATTGAGTTGTACTGGTCTAGGTACAAAGTGATTAGCATGATTAACCCTGTTTGCATTGTTCCATACTGGTTTTGCCACCCCATTACCAGTATTAAAAACCCTTTGTTTCTTAAGCTCAGCCTCTCTTGCCATTTTCTTTTCATAAAAGTCACAATCTCTGATCAAATGACTTAGGCTGCCACAAACAAAACACTTTTTCTTGATGAAAGAGTAACCTTCCCCTAGTTCTCTTTCCATCATTTCATTCTAATTCTTTCCGTTAACTTTAGGTGTCTCTTGATTTTTCATTGGTTGCCTAGGAGTTTTTACGTGTGTTACACAACTAGGTTTAACTTCTTTTGGTTTTGGTTCAGACACGACTTTTTCATTAGTTGTAACAGACTTAGACTCAGACACCTCTTTTGGTACACTTATAATTTCTGATTCAAACTCAACAGAGTGCTCAGAGGGATTTCCAAAAGATCATGCACTGTCATTTGATTGACAGGTAGAATACTTATTGAATTTGTCATCTGAGACACTAGTTTTATGCTTTTGAGGTCCCTTTTTACCATAAACATACAAAGATTCATCAATTTCCTGTTGTGGTTTAGGAGTATAGTCCCCAGTTAAGGGATGTGGAACTCCTTTCAAATTATCAGTCTTTGAAAATCTATTGTACAAAGGTTTTTCAACAAAGTCTTCTTCTGTACAATTAAACACAGTACGATTCATTTCTTCCTCATAGCTTAAAACCTCATTGTTTGATTTTATTCCATACCCTAAGCCAACTTTACTATTTGAACTCATACCAGAATTAACTAATTTCCAAAGGTTTTTAGAAGAATCCTTCCATGAATCTACTGTTTTCTGCAATTGTTCCTTTTCTTTTACAGCTTTCATTCCTATTCTCCTATATTTTTTAAGCTTTTCATCTTTTTCATATAATTCATTTGCCTGAAATGTAAGCTGTTCATTTAGAGATAATTGCTGCTTTTGAAAAGTAACAATTTGAGCTTCTAATTTCTTAACAGCTTGATTATAGGCAAGTATTTTTGCTTCTTGTTCACCTAACTGATTCGTTTGTTCATCACACAGTGTTTTAAGTTTATTATATGAATCAATGCAAGTTTTAGAACATAATGATACCTCATTATTTGAGCTGATTGCCATGAGTGCATGATTTGTCTCTACTTCTTCTACTGTATGTTCTCCCCAATTGACAACACCATCATCCATAGTCAGCAAACAGTTCTGATTCTGCTCTTTCTTTCCAGCTCCTTGATCTTGATAAAACGAGTCTCTCTTCTTTCCATCATTTGTCCCCTTGGATGTACATTCCCTAGCAAAATGACCAGTGTTGTGACATTTGAAACATTCAAGCTTCTTTTTGTCAAAACCAACAGGTTTGTTTCCATCAATCCGGACTCTCCTTCCAGTCTTCTTGTAGAACTTCTTCATTCGAATAGCAATCATTGCTATCTGCCAGTTTATGTCCATCTCTTCAATGTCCATATCATCAATCTGTTCTAGGTCTTCATGAAGCAAGTCCAAATCTTCTGATTGTTTGACAAAGAGTGAATAAATAACTTCATCAGCAAAACCAGCAGGAACTTCTCTTTCTGGAATATTGTTTGAAGAAGTAGAAGGAGTGTAAGTACTGTAGGCACCAGTATGACCAGACTTAACCTTGTTAGTGCTGCTCTTGCTGTGTGAAACAAAAGCAACATTTTGAGCACTTGCAGATGATTTTGAGGTACTTGTGAGTTCTTGCTCAAAAACCCTAAGGTTATTATACAAGTCATCAATGGATAAAGTGTCAACATCTGGTTTGGTTCTCATTGTCATTGCCAGATTTGACCAAGCTGGGGGCAAAGATCTGAGAAACTTGTGATTTGCATCCTCAGTTGATACTTCAGCACCATGAGCTTCCAACTGTGAGAGTAGTTGTTGGAATCTGTCATATCCCTTTTCTAACCCTTCTGAACTTGATATAGTAAATGCTTCAAACTGTTGTTTTAAAACAGCTTTCTGCATCTTCTTTGAATTTGCATTACCACCAAACCTAGTCCTTATGGCTTCCCAAATTTCTTTTGCATCGTCCATTCCATGAAATCTTCTCAGATGTTCCTTGGGAATGGCCATAAGTAAGATGGTTCTTGCCTTCCTTTCCTTTTCAACAGCATGAATTTCTGCAGCAGATACTGGTGGAAGTATTCTAACAACACCATCTTTTCCAGTTGAGATTCTCTTCTTTGAATTTCCATTCTGAATTACCTTCCAAACATCATTATCAATATATTCAAGGTAATGCTCCATCTCCATAGCCCATATATCATACTCCTCCTTCTTCAGAATTGGGAGTTTGATATTTGAGATAGTGGTTGTGGTAGGAATGAGTTGTTGTTGTTGTTGTTTTGGTTTATTGGTTGCAGTACCATTTTCTGATGCATCTTCATGGTATGATGCTTCATCATCACTAAGATGTTGAGAGAAATCATCATTAGCAGGTTGAGACATTTTTCTAGATCTGAAAGTGATTGTTTGTGTTCTTGTGATTCTTCTTACTCAGAGTCCCTCTAGAGGCTCTGATACCACTTGTAGGTCCAAAGTCTTGGATCTGTTTAGCCTTTTGTAGGACAATAGCTAACTTGAATAAATCCAAATCAACTATATGAGAGACACTGACTATGAATACTATGTGCTAATGCGGAATCTTAACACAAGTACTAAGAAGAACACAATGTAAAACTTTTGCTATTTGCTATTAATTTCTATTAGAATACTATTTCAATGTCATACTAAACATTGTGCCGTAGGGTTCTACACCAAGGAAACCCTAATGGGCTTTACAAACGTGTGAAAGAATAATGTATATCCTTTCCTAAGATATCTCCTAAGATATCTCTAAGATAACTATTATCACTATTCTGTTACATAAACAGACTTAACTAGACAAGATCAGTACTAACTATAGTACTGCCAGACTTAACTTAGTAGAGATCAGTACTAACTATAGTACTGCCAGACTTAACTTAGTACTGACAGACTTAACTATGTCTACCAGACTTAAATCTATAACTACCAGACTTAAGTCTGTTTACAATAATTCCTAACAGGTTGGTCATTTTATCCTCGACCTTGTTGCATTATGTAACCTATGTGTAGCAGTTATCATGTTAAATGTTTTATTCTTGAACTGCAACATGATGATTTTCCTGTATAAACGGGTTCTTGACTTCTATCAGCAACTCTTAAAATCATCACTAAGGATATTTGCAGCATCAAATCTTTTAAGCAGCATGGCCAATACTTTACAGCTACATGTATAATCTTTTCAGCAATAAATAGACAGCAACATTGACTATATGTACATCAAATCATAAAGTTTCTGTCTATTCTCATCACTTCCAGGTGTGTTAACTCTTGAGAGAGGTGAATCATTGAAAATTTAAATGGATTTGATGTCTCTTTACCAGTAGAAACATTAACCTGGAGTAGCCACTGTTTTATGGTTTATTAACATGGTACATTGATAACTATTCCAACTCTTAGTACATGAAACATGGTGAGTTGAATTACCATATGATTTTTAGCAAATCATCAGCTATCAACGGATTTGATAAAGCCTTTACCAAGTAACCGTTTGCTCTTGGGCTAGCTAATCCTTTGGTGGAATCATGACATCACCCTGGTGGACTAGTAACCAGTTCAACTTTTAGAACGTGAATCATTGGTAAGTTGAGTACCATCCAGTTTTTGGTAAACTGTCAACCATATAAATGGATTTTCCATAGCCTTTACCACAAGCCATAACCTTGTGGGCTTGCCAACTCTTTACAAACACATATATGGTGAGTTGATAACCATACAGTTTTTGGTAAATTGTCAACCATTAACGGATTTGAGAAGTCTTTACCAAAGCCGTTTGCTTTAGACTAGCCAGTCCTTATGCCTATTAAGGATACTTCCTATCTGCTAGCATATAAATACTACATGCCTCCAAAGTTAGACAATGTACTTCACACTTATCATAATATCTCCAACTGATTATCTTTTGCTGTAGTGGTAAGCTCCAAATGGCATCTTCATTGAGAGGTGGATCAAACATAGTCCTGAGATCACTCCATAATACTCTGTCATAAGCATCTTCAGGCCTATTTGTTCCATATTTCTGCATAACCAACCTGTATAGTTCAATAAGATCCTCTCTTGTGAAGTCTTTAAGCATAGCTCCAAAGCTCATATAAACTGTATCAGCTCCATTTGCTCTTATTATCTGATAAATGCTTCTTTCACCTTGTTGAAATATCTTCCAATTTGCCACAATATTGGATTTTATATAAAAAGGAGTAGGATTCATAGCTTCTACTAATTCTTCTTCATCAGTCTCTGAATCTCCTTGTGGACTCTTGTCAACATTTATACCCTTCCTAGCCTTTTGCTTCTTTCTTTTTCCTGTTCTTATTACTGGCTTTTCTTCTTTTACTTCAGTAACTTTTTCTTCATCTTTATCATCAATCCTTTGTTTCTTTGAAATCTCTGTCTGAAGCTCTTCTCCATATCTTTTCAACTGTGTCTTTGTAGCTTCAATGTTCATAGGAACAAAAGATTCAACCTGCTTGACCAACTTATCAAACTCTTCTTTTACTTCTTCAAAACTCAACTTCTTTAACTGTGTAAGCTTCCATGTCCCCTGATTCTATCCAAATTAGTTATAATTTTGTAGTTTCTCCAGCAGTGATTGGGTCATAGGCTTACTTCTTCTTGCTTTAGCTCTTTCTTCTGCAAAGAACTTCTTTCTCTGATTTACTAACTCTACCATCTTCTTTGCAAAGTCTTCTTCTGGCAACTCTTTCCCTAGCACATTCTTTGTCAATTCTGCATTAGCTTCAAGCTTAGCTCTAATGGCATCCCAATCTTCTTCAGTGTAGTGTTGAGCTTCAAATTGAACTTGAGCTTTTCTTTGCTTTTGTTGCTCAGTTAATTCTTCTTCTTCCATTCTTTTAGCTAAGAGTGCATCCAAATGAACTTGTTTGGCAGTTTCCTCTTCCTCTAGAGTTTGCAATCTTATGGCTTCTGCAAGACTAGCCTCTTCTTGTTGAATTTGTTCTTTAGTTCTTTTGGGAGCTTGAGTCTCTTCAACAATCATTGGAGCTTTTCCTTCCCTTTGGCCTCTAGCAGAACTAACTGGTCCACTACCAGTACTAACTCCTAAGCCACCAGTATTAACTTTTTCAAAGCCAGTATTAACTTCTTCAAAGCCAGTACTAATGTCTTTTCCCTTGGACTCTTTTCTCCTCTTGTATCTTTTACCCTTATCAACTGACTTTGACTTCTGAGAAGCAACCTTTGACAGAATTTTAGCTGCTTCCAAGGTTGTAGGACTGATTTCTTCTTCCTGAGCCTCTCCTGAAGGTTTAGTAGGAGTAACAAAATCTCCTTTTGAACCTAGAGGATCATCATCAATGTCCTGAATTATCCTCCCCTGATCCTCTGGTTCTTCATCCTCTGAGTCAGTTAACACCACATGTCTCCTTTTGAGAATAGCTTCCAGTTTCTTTACTTTCTTCACCAACTTCACAATTGCTTTTCCCATGGTCAGCTTAGTTTGCTTGAGTTCTGTCTCCAAACTATCAACCTTTGTGATCAAATTGGGAACCAGGTGAAGTAAGTCTTCGACTGTCATAGTTCTTGCTTCAGGCACATGAGGGTGAGTAGGATCCTGAGATTGTGGAACTGTAGTCTCCTGTCTAGGTGAAAGTGGTTGGTGTTCAGGTGATGGTTGCTCAAAGATGTGCTCAGTCTGTTCATCGTCAGGTTCAGGTGAAGGTGATGGATGGTGAGTTGTTGGTTCAGCTACAGGTGTAGGTTCAGATGCAAGTGTTGCAGATATCACAGGTGGGTGAGATGAAGATGGTAAGGGTGCAGAAGATGATGGTTGATCTTCAGCTTGATCTGCTGGTCCTGCACTTTGATCTACAGCAACAACTGGCAACATTGCAGGCAACAAAGGTCTAGGTACCCCTCTAAAACCCCTTTTCATGTTCCCAAAAATCTTTTTGGTCAATACAATAGCCAAATAAGGATGTTTATTCTCAGTTTGTATTTCCAAAATCATTTGTAGAAATCGAGGGTACATCAAAAACTTAGTTTTACTTTTCAAATTAGCCACCATTCCATCAAAAATCAATTTTGAAAAGTTATAAATCCTGCCAGTAGAAAGACAAATCAAAGCAGTTGCAAGATTGCTACCAAATTGATCCCATCCACCACTTTTAGGACTCATACAATGTAAAATATGATGGACTAAAAATCTCCATTGGGGTGTAAAATGACTTTTCCAAAATGTAAAAGTACCATCAGCTGGATACCCCATATTACCCATCCCCTCAAAAATCTCAGTATTTGGCAACATGGAAATCCCTGAAGCATCTGCTAATTGAAGCTTACTTCGAACAGATGCCTCAGTGATTGTATACTCAAGAGTATCTATGGTTGCTCTTAGTTCTAGAGTCCCATCAGCAAGAGTTGAGGCAGTTGCAGTCTGCCAAAACTGTTTGACTAGGGAGTCATGGATAGTAGGATTGTGAGTCAAGGCATACCTGATATGCGAGCCTTTTAAGAAATCTACTATCTCTGCAAACCCTGCACTTTCTTCAGGTTTCTTTAAGAATCCCACTTGGTTATGCTTGTCGCAGTATTTCATGGAAGCCATTCGTTGAAATTGTAGTAAAAAGGTTGTGATTGTTGGTGATTATCAACTGGGTTGGACTCGTTTTGGTAACTTAGTACTGATTGTAGCTGCTAATTGACTTTATATGCGAAAAGATAATGAATTTCAATTGTCCCTCCGAGAAAATAGGCTCTTTTTAATGAAGAAAACTATTTTAGGTGAGATAAAACAGTAAATATCCAATTTGTATCATTATCCGCTTAAATATCCCCGCAATTTGCTATAACGGTCATATTTAGTGAAAAGTCAAAGTTGTGAGACCAAACAGTACTAACGACTAGTTACCAGTATTAATATTGGACTACCAGACTTAAGTCTGGTCAACCAATATTAACAATATATTGTCAGAACTAACAATAAGCTTACCAGGATTAACTAGTAAACTACCAGAATTAATATTGACAATACTAGAATTAACTTTTTCACAACTTCAGTCATGCTCCAATCCTTCATGCAATCCAAGTATAACCTGAAAACGTTAAGCCACACACAAAATATACTACAAAACTATTCAAAAACACTATGGTACTAGATCTATTATTTGTTAATAACTACTAAAAATAAGATAACCTATCATAATTAATTCTACTAACTAGTATTACTAGGTTACAAACTATACATTTAATCCTCCCCTTAAATGTAGCTATGGATTTATCATACCTATATTAACCACTAAGAAATTGAACCTTGGTCCATCAAAAACTTTGGTCAATAGGTCAGCTACATTGAAGTCTGTGTGAATATTCTCCACCATAATAAGCTTCTTCTCATAAGAATCTCGTATAAAGTGGTGTTTGATCTCTATGTGCTTTGTCTTGGAGTGATACACCAGATTCTTTACAATGCAGATGGTGCTTTCATTATCAATGTGGATTTTGGTATTCATGAAATTGAAACCATAGTCCAACATTTGATTCTGAATCTACAATACTTGTCCACAGCAACTTGCAGCAGCTACATATTCAGCTTCTGTTGTAGAGGTAGCCACTATTGTTTGTTTCTTGCATTGCCATGAAATTAATCTGCTTCTAAGAAATTGACAACCACCGGTTGTGGATTTTCTGTCAAGGTTTGCCCCAGCATAGTCACTATCTGAGTAAGCTTCCAGGTCAAAAGATGATTCTCTAGGATACCATAAGCCCAAATTGGGTTTGCCCTTAAGGTGCCAACAAAACCACTGCAAATTCCGATTATCTCTAATCCGGAACCATGCTACAATCAAAACCTTAATGAGATCCTACAAAATTTGCAAAGTTTG